>QEPC01000493.1:4844602-4869480 GCA_003113815.1 Sphenodon punctatus | reverse complement strand
TTTTTACATTGCAGCCATTTTTAAATGGCTGCAATGTAAAAAAATCCGGTACCCGGAATCCGGTAACCGGACCGGATTTACCGGGTCGAATCCGATAATGCCGGTACGCCCGGTACCGGCATTATCGGATTCCGGATTTACCAGTTTTCCCGTGCCTACCCATTAGGAGACAAAGGTAGGATGATGAATGTAATTAACACAAAACAGAACTTCGATCCTCTATCTTCTAGCTCTCAGTCAAAAACAGGGGGAAGGATGAGACTCTATCTTGATGTTCCTGGACCTTGGTTTAATGAGAGACCTGTTGCACATCAGGTCTTGGTAGGCTTAGAATCTTCTCAATGAATTATACAGCGTGGGCCTGGAAAGGTGATGAGTACATCCATCATGGTTTAGAGATAATTGGTCTGGCTTATGGGCAGGGGATGGACTAAATGATCTTCGAAGACCACTTTCACCCCTTTATTCCTGTGCATATACTCCCGCTGAATGATGTTCTAACTTGTATATGTTTCAAATTGATATGGTCATTTATGTAACCAAGCCAAACACGTGCACCTGGGACCTCGCATTTTCGTGAATATTACATTCCTTGTCTCTCCCTCGGTTTCCTTCCTTTGTCTCCCCCCCCTCCCCATGTCTCAGATTGTAAGCCCTAGGGCAGGGACCGTGTCTATTCTGTTACTTTGTAAAGCACCAGGTACATTGCTAGTGCTATATAAATGCTTGTTAATAAATATTATTTATTATTCTTATTCTTATTATTCATAATTTCTCCATGCAGTTGCAGACTGTTTTACGGGAGTTGTTGTATTCTTCTTAAGTGAATGTCCCTTGCTAACCTGCATTTTTGTGCACTGCTTGGTTGGCATAATGATAAAGTGGGTGCACTCACTGCTGATGGTGTGCCATGCTGTGGGTACACTTCTGCTGTTGTTGTTATTTCTGCATGCAGTTGCACTTTTGGGGGATTGTATTCTGCAGCAATTGTCCCCCTCTTGCTAGTCTGATTTTCTGGGTAGTGCTTTAGCTGTTGGTTCAAGAACTCTGCAACAAGTTTCCAAAGTTTTCCGATGTTCTGTGCTTTGGTCTCCAAAGTCTGAAGTTTTGGCAAAAACTGTGACTTGCCCCTCAGTACTTGGACCAACTATTAGGAATGTCAAAAACCTATCCAAATACCCGGACGTACTATTCAGTTCAGCCCTACATCGTACCACTGTAAGGCAGTGGTAACCTACATTATCCTCGTGTTGATTTCAAGCATGCAGATAATTTCTGTATCTAAAGGGTTCTTTGGGGAATAAATAGATGAATCAGGCACTAGTAATGACAACGAAGCCTTTATATT
Source organism: Sphenodon punctatus (assembly GCA_003113815.1). Taxonomy (NCBI): domain Eukaryota; kingdom Metazoa; phylum Chordata; class Lepidosauria; order Sphenodontia; family Sphenodontidae; genus Sphenodon; species Sphenodon punctatus. Next base: position 4,868,132 of record QEPC01000493.1, on the reverse strand, counting down.
TATAAGACACAAATCTAACCAAGGTCTTGTTGAAATGAACAGCTAAATTCTTATTCGTGAGTAATTTCACCATCTTGGGAAATGTGATCGATTTACTGATCATTAAATGATAAGATTTCTCGAGTCTTGAAATACTTTGCCCCCACTTAATCTGAACATTTTCTAACAGACTGTTTGCAAAGGGCCCTACCAAGAAGGAAGCTTTCAGAGTGGGTAGGGGTGCAATACTGACTCCACAGACTCTTAAAACCTCCTTCCTGGTGAGGCTTCTGCCACTCCAGGGAGTCTTACTGGAAGCGAGGGTGGCAATACAACCTTTTCAGGGAAGACCAAGGCTGGTCGGGAACTCTGAGAGGGCCGCTGCTTAGGGAGATCCTACTCCTTTGCACTTATTGGGGTCCTTAATTGTAACATGAGTGCAGCCCCAGGACTGCAGGGGCCTTGCTACACCACTGCCCGATTCTATCAGGCAGCATGTCCAACCCCAACCTTGGATCACCCCCCAAGTTTGCTTCCTACACTTTTCTGGCTGCTCTTCTGAGCCTCTCTGACTAAAATCCTGCTCCTGTGCTGGCTTTCTGCACTTCAGATTCATGCTCACCTCCCTCAACTCAGCTGTCCAAGTAGTCAAAAATAAATAAATCAGTTTCTGGGTTATTGATTACCTGAAAAAACTAAATGCCCCATAAAAAAATCCCCAAATCAGGGACTGAAAATCAAAAAAATTGGGATGAAAATAGTATTTTGGTATACTGGGTTGTTATTTAAACATTTTGCTATATCAGGTACCTGATAAAAAACCGGTTTGGGTACAAAGTTTGATTTGAGTACCGGTAACCTGACAGGTATAGCTGTTTTTATGGGTACCCATTTTAGCTTTACTTTAATATAGCTTGTGCCAGCATTAGAGGTTAACATCAGTACTAACTACCTGGAGAATTGTAGGGATGGGAGAACACATCGCGGTTCGAGTTCGGTCATTCGGTTGGGTCTGGTTCGATTTGCTCGTTCGGTTCAGCCGTTTGGGTCAGTCACCGCGTTCGGGTTCCGCCATTCAGTTCAATCATGTTCGGTTCGGGCATTCGAAAAAAGGTTCTATGTGCGAGGAATGATGGCCCCAGACCCATGACGGTGGGTCCTGGGTCTAGAGTGGCAGTTTCTAGGTATTGGCCACAGCCCTCCCTGCCTGTACGTTGGCCCCAGAACCCTGACGGCGGGTGCTGGGGCTGGAGTGGATGTTTCTTCTCTGTGCGAGGAATGATGGCCCCAGACCCATGATGTTGGGTCCTGGGGCTAGAGTGGTAGTTTCTAGATACATATTGGCCACAGTCCTCCCTGCCAGCAATGTAGGCCCCAGAACCCTGACGGCAGGTCCTGGGGCTGGAGTGGCTGTTTCTTGATGCGGTGGAATGATGTTGCCTCTGTGTGAGGAATGATGGCCCCAGACCAATGACGGTGGGTCCTGAGGCTAGAGTGGAAGCTTCTCGATATTGGCCACATCCCTCCCTGCCTGTAACTTGGCCCCAGAACCCTGACAGTGGGTCCTAGGGCTGGAGTGGTTGTTTCTTGATGCGGTGGAATGACATCGCCTCTGTGCAAGGAATGATGGCCCCAGACCCATGGCGGTGGATCCTGGGGCTAGAGTGGCAGCTTCTGGATGCATATTGGCCACAGCCCTCCCTGCCTGTAACTTGTCTACAGAACCCTGATGGTGGATCCTGGGGCTGGAGTGGCTGTTTCTTGGTGCGGTGGAATGACATTGCCTTTCTGCCAGAAGCGTAGGTCCCAGAACCCTGACAGTGGGTCCTGGGGCTGTATTGGCTGTTTCTTTTATATATATATATCTACACTACACTACACTAAATCTAACTGCTATTAACTATTCTAAAACCTATTGAACTAAATGGAATATCCTAATAATTAAGTACAAAGGCCTTGTCTGCAAACACACTGTATCTCAAACTATCTCTATAACTAAGCTAACTTCTATGTATATCTATATAATAATTATCTATCTAATATCTATCTATCTATATATATATATACACAATATTACACAGGGGGAAACACAAAGAACACAGGGAGGGGTACAAAACTGAAATGAAAATCAATCTAATAATAATCCTACTCTAAATAAATCCAATACTTAAAACAGGGGAAGGGAATCAGGGATGGAATAAGAGGGAGAGGGAAAGCATTCAATGGAGGGGGGAGGGAGGGAGGAAGATTGAACACAGGGAACTCAGGGAGGGGTAAAAACAAAAGATAACACCTAAATCTATCTAACATAATCTAAATAAATGATAATATGGAGGTAAATGGGTTGGATGGGTGAAATAGGAGGAGGATGGCAAGGGATTAGAAATAGGAAGGAACAAAAACTGCTGGGAGAGAGGGAGCCTTCTGAAACACCTGCTGTTCAGGAACAGTGACTAGCTCAGAAGGTGTTGGGAAGGGGGGAGGCAATCAGTCTTGTTTCTTGCTGCACCCGCCTCACCGCAAGCCCCATTGGCTCCGTGCAGTCTTGCCCATGGCCAATCGCAGACTGTGAAACCAGTGGTCTGAAGCGAAAAGGGATGGTGATTGGGCAGGCTGGCTGCTACTCCAAGCCTCTCCACCCCTGGTGCCTAGAAGTCTTCTCCTCAGCTGACTCCCCCTCCCTGCCATGTTTGGCCTTCGAGTGACACCACATTTTTGTCGTTTTAGCCACCCGAACGCGATCCGAACTGACCAAACTGTTTGGTCATTTCGGCGTTTGGAATTGAGTTTGGTTTGGTCGGTTCATGTTCAGATTCAGGTTCGGTCGTCCAAACAGACTGTGTTCGGGCCGAACTCCAAACTTCCGAACCGCGTTCACCCATCCCTAATGAATACTCCACTGCTTCTGAAAAGGTTGGTATTTACCTGTGGAATGGGAGCACTTGCTCTTATTTCAGCCCTAACTGCGGGGTAGGTGGGAGAGCCAGAGCAGGAGTCCAGCTTGCCTACTCATCCCATCTGAAAGGGATTCATGAAGGTCTGGCATGGTCAGTTCGCTGTACCAGATCTCTGGATTTTCTGTACCCGTGGGAAACTGCCTAGGTCTCAGAGCATACCTCCAGATCCCTAGCCTCCACTCTAACTGCAATGGGAAGATCACTCTTTAATTCTGCTGCCACCCAGAAACAGGTAAAGAGGAAAGGGAAGAACTAAAACAGGTCCCCATTAGGGTACCACTTGAGAACTCCACAGGGCCTGATCTGTCACAGATGGGGCAGGTATCATGGAATTCGACAGAAATTCCTGTTTTTATGGGTACTCATTCCAGCTCTGGTTGCAACTGCACCTGCAGATGCGCTAATCCTAGGCCATTTTTACATGGACGCCCCTCCACACACACACCCCGCTCAGTGTTCGGGTGGGTGCAATGGGGACCATCCTTGTAAATGGCCGATGGTGGGGGGGATGGGTGTCCGTTCAGTGTTCGCCCCTGTGAACACCAAGCGGGATGAGTGAGGGTGCGTGCATACTCCCACGCAACACCCACCTCCACCCATCACACACCCATCTCCACCAATGGACCCTTCTGGAAAACCAGAGGAGACTCCATGGGTGGAGGTGGATGGAGATGGGTGGAGGTGGGTGCATGCCCATGTAAACGTACATGTACCCACCTCCACCCACTGCAGTCAAACACACCCACACCCATCCACCTGTGTCCGTGTAAAAACGGCCCTACTTTTTATCCTGACCCACAGTTTTGGGAACCCTCTGTTCTGGAGCTCTTTTCTGCCATTCTTCCATCAGCTCTCATGCTCAGACTGAAATGCCTCCCAAATAATACCACACAAAATTGCATGCATAAAAACAGGACAGTCCTTTCCAATCTCATGTGAATAAACGCTTCCAATTTTCATAAATTCTGACTTCATGCCAATGGTCTAAATTGATTATTTTTTAGCGATAAGCAACAAAACATTTAATTAAAAAAGCAAACAAACAAAAGCAGACATTCAAATGCCACCCAACCAACCTGTGAACATCTTAATCTTGCTTTATACCTGTCATCTCCAGACAAAAGAAGATTTACTCTTATTTGTAAAGTGTTTTGGCTATTGTGTGGCAAAGACGTTTCAGAAACAGAAGCTGGTAGCAACCCACAGGCTGAGGAAAACAAAGCAAAAACCCAAATACGCCAAGCAGATTGTCCTTCCTGGCAGCAAATTGCTAAAATACAGGTTGGGTGTTCAATTTTTATTTGTTAGCATTTTGTTGTGACACACAACATAACAGCTGTGCACAGGGGGGTTGCATATTACTGTTCCTTGTTAAATTTGACACGGATGCTCTCCCTCTTCCCGCTACTACAATTTGTCATGCTTTATCACATGGAGACCACAATCCTTAAACCACTTTTTTCTGCAGCGATCCCACTGCCTTCAACCACCTCCAATGGTACAACTCCAGACTAGTTTGAGGATATATATGGTTATGAAAAAAAAAATCTGGTATACACTGCAAAAAGGATAAATAGTACCTGTAGGTGTGCCCTTCCTAATAATCTGACAGTAAATGGCCTATAGGCGGTGGAGCCAATCCCATGGCCCATGGATCCCGCATGCACTCCCGCCTGTGCATGCACCCAGTTTCCACACAGCAGTGTGTTTGCAATGGAGGTGAGTGAGTTTCTTGCAGGGCCGTGTGTGTGCAGGTTCCGCGGGGCATGGGATTGGCCCCACTGACCCTGTTCTTGCAAAGGAGAATGAGCTAAGAATTGCCTGGGGTTTTGGTGAGAAAGGCAATAATGTCAAGAACAGCCCTCCCACTGCACTTGCAAAAAAACAAAATTTACTCACCGAGCTGCCTCTTCAAGTCCATGGAGACTGCTCTGATCTCTGGGTCTTGCCACTGGATCTCTCCTCGCTTGCCTCTGAGGAGGAGGCAAAACAAAATAAAAAAATCACTGTGCATGCTCAAAATGGCCACCAGAGCCATTCTGAACATGTGCAGATCTTTCCCAAAATGGCACCGGCAGCATCAGCTCCCTTTTGAAAAAGGGAAGTCAGTCTGCACATGCATATGCTCAGACCAGATGCTCTTTTCCAAAATGGCACCAACACTTCCGACACATTTTGGAAAAGGGCTGCACATGCTCAGAATGGCCCCGGGGGCCATTTTGAGCATGCACAGCATTTGTTTTTTCATTTTTTGCCTCTGCCTCAGAGGTTTCCCCACTCCCCCCACAGAGAAGCCATGCAAAGAGAGATCCAGGGGTGAGACCCAGCTGCTGGAGCAGTTCCCCCGGACTCTGAGAAGCCGTGAGGTGAGTAAACCCCTCCCCCCCTTTTTTTGCAAGTGCAGGGGGAGGGTTAGGGTCCCCCTCCAAGATATCTTGCGAGATCTTAAACCATTAACTAGATTTTTGAGATCTCACTGCTAGTTCTCGATTTTCATGAGAATCTCGTGAGGATCCTTTTGATTCTCATTTCAGCCTTAGTAATGATACTTCCCAATTTGGGGGTAATCTGGTAGATGTGATCAGCACTTGAATAGCCCATTGGGTACCCCACACAGCATCCAAAATTGCAGTAATAAATCAGGTACCCATTTTGATTCTATTTGTAGTATCCATTTTAAGAAAATGAATGCAAGGCAGTATTTATTCGCTTCCTGCTTAATTTGCAGTTCCGAGTACTTCTTTCGGTATTGTCATGTTCAGTAATTCAGGTACTTTGGTATTTCGTATAGTATTCACTCCTTTGACACTTTGTTCACTTAGGCCTTATGTGGACAAATTGCTGATCACCAAAATAATTGAAATACGATGGAAGTAAAGAAGTTGTAAATTTTGCAATAGTTATAAAGACAAATAATAGTAGTAGTATAATTTATTAATTGTTGTAACCATAGGTTGTGACAATATTACAAATAGATTCTAATAAAAAAGTAAAAACAAACTTGATAAAACAAATTCCATCACATAATACAGCATAGCACTCTATTAGGTAGTAGATCCCAAAAGAAAAAAATATATACAACCGTCAGCATTAAATAACCTTTGATATTTTAGTTCACCTATAAACAGCCAAGCTGTGTGCTACATTAGCAACCTTCAGTGTGATATTTTATTTGGTATTGGCAAGTAGAAAAGAAAGTTTTAAGTGAATACCCCAGTACCATTTCCCAACAAACAGTGAAGATAGCACATCCCTATGCACTTCTACTGTAAGGGGACAAATATGGTTCTTAGTCTGTGGGAATGGATATGTAATTATCTTCATGAATTTGAAATACTATATTTGTTTCAGCCCTAAATATGCTCAGGAATGTACTGTGGCATGGCCATGGTTTGGTTGGACTGTAGCTGGCGGGCTACGGTGGGCGGAGCCAGGGCAACAGTGGGGGGCATAACCCAGCAGCAAGGAGTTCAAAGGGTTATTACATTACTTAATCAAGCAATTCCAGTTAGGTTAGGCAGGTTATAATCACCTCCTCTGCCAGGTTTAAAAGCAGGCAGACAACCTTAAACTTCACTTACAAGCAGTTTTAGCAAAGACACACACACGCATGCAGCAGAGGTCAGGGCAGCCCTAAGGGTTTGAGGGGCCATGTGCCAAGCCTTGCTGTGGGGCCCCAAAGGCTTGCCGGTCTGCTGGTGGCTTTGCTACCAGCGGGTTGGCAGAACCATATGGCCAGCAGAGCTCTAGGGAGGGGCTTGTCCCTTGTAGGTGGAGCCTCCAAAAATCCAGCAACAAAGAGTTTTCAGCATTAAGATGTGATGGACAGAACATTAATTTACACTGGGAACTCCTTGCTGCTGAGTAAAACCCTGCCACTTGGAGACTGAGAGAACCCTCCTACTAGCATCTCATCCAGTAAGTGGATGGGACTCCAGTAGGACAACTCGCTTTCTCTCCATCAGTGGTAGTGACATAGCAGGATAAAAAAATCCTGTTCACATATTTAAAACATACAAAACCTCTGGGCCACATCAAAATAGCTGCATGCTATTAATAATACTTGATCACACAAGCACATTCATATTTAGTAAAAATAGCATGTGAGGAGTCACTCGAAGAAGAACATAAGGTTGTTACCTTGTAAATAAGGTTCCTTGAGATGGCTCCGAACATTCTCACAAATACCCACCCTTCCATCCTCGCATAGAATTTTTCCTTCTATTTCTAGAAAGGGTTGGAAGGAACTGTCATTCTGAGGGGGAGCGCACTTTTTATACTACAGGAGCTTGAGACCATCATGTGGCTATTATTAGAATAGGGTGAGCATGCACAACCCAGTTGTGAGCATGTTAGGTGCCATCTCGAAAAACCTTCTTTACAAGGCTACAACCTTCTGATCAGCACGTGGCGAGGAGCTGTTGTAAACAAACAGCTTTATCTCCCAGTCTAATTGCTGCTGCTGCTGCAGTGTGAGCCTGGCAGCGGAGGCGGTGGAGGGGAGGAGGGAGCATATGTCAGTCGGCAGGGGGGAACCCAGGGTGGGGTGGGGGGGAAACCAAGCCAGGACAGGTGGCTTCCGGGGTTTTGCTACCAATGGGGGTGAGGTGGGGAATTTAAACTGCGGTGTCTGACTCCATCTCCGAGATGCGGGACTCCTCCCTCGGAGGCTGCTGTGGGGCCATGTGCCTGGGCACCGGTGGCACATGCCTTGGGCTGGACCTGGCAGAGGTTAAGAATACTGCTTCAGAAAGAAGGGACTTGCTACATGTATGTTGGAGGAACCCCAATCCCTGCTTCAGAAGTCCCTTCTGAAGCAGTATTCTTGCCCTCTGCTGCGTGCGTGCGTGCGTGCGTGCGCGCGTGTGCGTTGGGGGGGGAATTCAAGGCCCATGAATCACCAGACTCACAGTTACATCTCATGATCTAAAAAGCACCCCATTTCCAGCATTGCAAACACAGCTAAAGCTCGCCGGACTCACAGTTATATCTCAAGACTTAAAAAGCACCCCATTTCAGCACAGCGCTGACTTACCATCTGAGGCTTGCTTCCTCGCTACCGCTGCCGGGGGGACCCGCTGGACACCTATGGAGAAAAGGGGAGTGAATAGGGGAAACCATGACAATCTTCCCCCCCCCTCCCCCCTCGCACCGGCCACCGGAAATCCGAGGGGCATTTAAAGAATGGACTGGCGGCTGACACTGAGCACAGTGCTGACTTACCATCTGAGGCTTGCTTCCTCGCTGCTGCTGTTGCTCCCACTGCCAGGGGGACCCGCTGGACACCTATGGAGGAAAGGGGAGTGAGTAGAGGGAACTATGACCCTCGGTGGTGGGAACAGGGTGGGGGGCGAAATCACTTACCTTGCTGCTGCTCCGGCAGTCCCCTGCAGCTCAGGCTGCAGGCAGAGGTGGTGGTGGGGGACTTGGCTTGTTTTAAAGTGCCCACGTGTCCTGCTCCTCGGGAGCCAGGATGCACAGGCAATTTAAGCTTTTTTTTTTTAAAAAAAAAAAGACCCTGCCTTGCCGCCCCCTCCCCTGCCGCCGCTCTGAGTGGCAGAATGGGGGGGGGGAGAGTGGCAGAGACAGGGGAGAAGCTGAGACTGGCGGCACGCTGTTTGAGGGAGAGCTCAACAGTGCACTGCCAGCCTTGTCCCTAGCATGTGCGGCTGAGGCAGGGAGCAGCATGCATGCGCGCTGGACCCTGCCTCATCTGCCCAGCCCAAAGCTTCTCGCCTGGGTGTTTGTATCAACCCCGGCCCCAAACTTCTCACCTGGGCGTTTGTATCAAAAGGCTAGCCCCTCCCTCCATAGCATGCCCTATGCGTGCTGTGAACTGAGGGGCTCAGCTGTCCAAATAGTATTTTCAATAGAAAACACGGTTTGAGTGACTGAGCAGCTGAGCCTTTTTGTCCCTTCTGGGACCCACTTTCAGAGCGGCTAGGAGAGTGGGTCCTGGAAGGGAAATCACTGACAGCAGCAGCAGCCTCTGAAGTCAGAGGCTGCTGCTGCTGTCAGAAGCGGATGCGCGGTCTTTTTTTTTTTTTTAAAGCAGCGGCGGGGTCCCCCATGGCACTAACGGGGCACTGCCCCAAACTTCCTGGGGGGCCAGACGCCCCTGTCCAGGACAGAGATGATCCTGGGTAAATGATGGCCTCCTCACCTGCTTTAAGGTCATTATCAATACCACACCTTCCCAAACTGGCTGGGTGGCAGAGTGATGTAATCTATAGAGCCCAGAGTGATGGCGGTACATGGGTGTACATCAGACCGACTCTGGCTGCAGTTGGTTCCCTAGTGTTACTAGTAATCCAACATGCCTGCCCCAACCCAGCCAAATGGCTGGTGGAAGCGTGGAGGGGTGAGTAGAGGGACATGTTTTGTAGGGCACAGAGTGAGGGCAGTATCTGAGTGTACAGCAGGCCACTCGTAACTGCTGTTGGTTACATTGTACCACTGGACCCAGGGCTGGACATGGCCCATCCCAAGATAACCTGAATTGGATTAACCAAATTTGAATAAAGATGTGTGCTTGTCTTCTTCCAGGGTGCAGGACAAGTCTTCAGCCTGCTCCTCTTTCACTGCCTGTGGGAGAGTGCTCAGCTTTTACAGGCTCAAAGCCCCTCCCAGCTCTGTTATAAAAGAGAGGTCAGTCATTCAGCTGGCCCCATTATAGACCCTTTTCCAACAAGCTGCAGTGGGTGGAGGTGGGTGTGTGCTTGCGGTGGGTGGAGGTGGGCATTCATCCATTCCCATGGGCTGATTGATCCATATGTGGGTGATGGGTAGGGATCGGTGGAGGTGGGTGTGGCGCGGGAGTGCACATGCACCCCACCCATCCACCGCGGCATTCCCACTGGCGCCCCCATCCATCTCCACGCAGTGAAAGTGCATGGAGATGGGTGGGGGCGTCTCATGTGAAACGGGCCATAGACTCCCTATAGTCTAGTTAGTGGCCTTGCCACAGACACCAGGGAGAATCAGACCGGTTCAGGTGTCCGAGTCATCAGAATTGATAAAACATGCTTGCATCATTTCAGTTGGTGCTGTCTCCTTCCTTTTTGCTTTTTTCTGCTTCAGTCTCCAACACAAAGCAAAGAAGGAACATCTTGTGTGAATACCAGCAGCCACACGGCTTTAATAAAAATCTCCCCTTTCTAAGCCTGGTTCTCTAAATTATTCTGACCGCTGAACTTTCTTCCTTTGTGCATAGAGGTTTTTCTTCCCCCTTTGCACGTTAGAGAGATATTTTTTCAGTCTATTTTTTTCCCTTTCTCTTTCTTCTTCATAATAAAGCTTGACATTAATCTCCCACAGAGCTATTGTTTGCTACCACTGGATGCAAATGGCAACAGATTTCTATCCTTACCACACAAACGAAAGCAATCTAATTCCTGTGGAAAGGTTAAAGGAATTGGAGTAACCTGCATTTGCTAAATTAGAGAGAGGGAAAGAGATGAAACTCCATCCTCCGAGGTCTTATGGAGCCACTAACGGATTTCCTGTAATTGCCTGATGTAATTATTTTCCCATTGGGCGCCGCAGCAATAACACAACAGTCAGTGGAATTGCTGTAAGATTTCTACTGGGGTGAGCGGATAAACACCTTGGCCTGCTACTTTGGCAGAAGAAAAGACAATTAATATCCTATTCCACATGCTACCGTACCTACTTAATTATTGATTAAATGGTTAGTGAGGATGATTTTTAGTGGCGCACATGCAATGCTGAAATACTAGTTCAACTAAGAGGATGCTACAGTGTAATTACTACAACAGGGTGTTAGAGAAGTTACCTTAAATATCTGTTCACAGCCGTGTCTCTAGGAGTCTCACAATAATTTACTAACTCAGTGTGACCTCTGTAGTTCCCTTGGGAACCAAGAACAATAGCAGAATTGAAATATCATTGCAAGGTGGCAGTACTTTACCTCTTTTTCGAATCCAAGTAAAACTGAAGCTGTCTGGATTGCTTCTAATTTGGATCTTGAAAAGAAGTGGGGGAGGGAGGGAGAAGTGTCTGTTTTTAATAAAGGCAATTGTATCTAATGAAAAGTAGTGAGCTTTTTTGTAATTCATATTTTAAAAAGGCACTTGAGGAAAAAAATATCTCAGCTCTCAATTCTGCTGAAACCCAGACAGAAGAGCACCTCCATTCCAACGGATGTGTACTGTGAGATGCCACAAGGTATTATTACATTTTGTCTGGAGATGACACTCAGATGCTATCGAAATCTGACACTCACAGTAGCAGTGACCTCGGTTCCATTGAAAGAAGTAACACAGCTTGACTAGATATCAATGAGAGAGGAGTTGGGGCCCAGGAAACAGAATTTCCAATAAACTCTTGACCAGATTTCTCAAGAGGGGCCAGCTCCCATTCAAGGACATAAATAAGGATGTTCTTTTCAAAAGTGCTGAACACACTCAACAGCTCCCATTATGTTACCTGTTGTTAGAGATAACAGAACGGATGTTTAAACACTTTGGGGATTTAAAGTGCTTTGCAGTACATAGCCAGTTCATTCTGTGACGTGGGTCACTATTATTAGGGGTGTGCAAATCGTATCATTTTAATTAGGTACAAAAATGAATGAAGCTCCATTCACTTTCATACCAAAGGTAACAAAAACAAATGAATAAGCAGATAACATGCGTTTTCATTTTCATTTTGTTGTTGTTTTATTTCATTAAAAATAATTTAAAAAATAAAATAAAAAATCACTGTGCATGCAGCGAGAAAGGGCCACCCATAGGCAAAATGGCCGTTACAGCTATTGCGTGTGTGCAAAGTGATTTTGTATGAATAATTATTACAATAAAACTAAAATTAACAGGGCTTTACTCATTCCACACCATTCATGATTTTATAAACTTCTATCATATCTCCTCTCAGTCATCTCCTTCTCCAAGCTGGAGAGACCTAACCTATCTAGCCTCTGTTCATAGGGGAGCTGTTCCATACCCTTTATCATTTTTGTTGCCCTTCTCTGTATGTTTTCTATTTCTACTATGGCCGTTTTTATACTGACTCCCTCCCCCCCCCCCCCCGCTTATTGGTGTTCGGGGGGGGGAGGAGGGGGGGGGCAGTCCATGTAAATGGTCACCGGTAGGTGGGGGATGGGTGTGTGGTGGGTGTGCTCCTGTGTAAACGCCATGGGTGGCAGGTGTTTGTGTGTGCACGCTCCTGCTGTGCACCCGCTGCACACCCATCTCCATCGATGGAGCACTCTGACAGAATGGAGGAGGCTCCGTGGGTGGAGATGGGTGTCAGTAGGTGTAGGTGGGTGGGTGTCCGTGTAAGCGGGCACATACCTATCTACACCCGCCGTGCCGACTCTCCCTCCCCAGGTCTGTGTAAAAACATCCAATGTCTTTTTTGAGCTGGGATAACCAGAACTGCACACAAAATTCAGGTGTGGTCACACCATAGATTAAGACTCTTTTATTTAAAAGTTTTATTTAAATATTTTATTCAGATAAAACAGCTTCCACCATAATCTGATATATAAAACATACCATGCAAAACAATTGGCCTAAAAACGAAAAATAAATTGCTATCTGTAACCTAGTATTGTCTCTACTTACAAAATGATGAAATTTATGACCCTACTCATGGGACACATAATCCTGGTATACATGCAAATAGTCTTTAACATACTAACTAGACAAGTCTCTTGCCAGTCCATTTTCTCCATTTCAGTGAAACAAAAATAAAAGAACTCTATCATATAACTGTCAGATAGAAGAGACCCCTGATGATTCTACAACTTCAGATGACCTACAATTTATATTAACACCAGAGTTTTTCCTTCTGATGGTTTCAGCTTTTAAAGAGAAGACTGCTAGATTGGATACAATATTCATTTCCTTCTGAGAATAACAACCATATTAACTTTTCTTGGCTTGTTAGATACACAAAACTTGACAGAATATTAGGCAAATATTCTTATTTCACTAAACCAGGGACAATTGAAAACATAGTGAACAGTACCCTCAACCATTCCATTATTACCACATGTACAAATTCTCTGAAATTTAGGAACACCATTCCTACAGTCCCTCTAATACTGCCAATGGCATTTGATCCATCCTAAACCTACATAGGGCTGTGGTCAATTTCTGGTTCAATTCCATACTCAGATATTTTTCTGTTCCTAATTCCATTTTCCACAGACTGTATGAAGGTGCCATCCTATTAAACCTGAATAGGAGCTATATCTTCCTGCCAGGAGATGCCCATCAGATTCAGCACAACCATTGTCTTCTCCAGTGAAGTGAATAGCCTACAGTTATCATTTACATAATATCCCAGTCCGATCATATTTAATGTACAGTTTACAAATTTCAGACAAGGAGATTGGAGGTGTTGGGCGTGATCACTGTCTTCCAAAAAACACGTTTTAGTATAATGAATGGGGGAAAGTGCCAGCATCTTAAAACAATAGGCTATTTGTCTTATAGTAGTGATGATCTTCATGTTGACCAGATCTGTTTCAAACCTCAAAAAGGCGGACAGCATTGATGGCCGGAGGCCAAGTAGTCCTCTCAAAAACTTATTTTGTGGTATATTTATATCTTCTTCCACCATGAAACCTCACACTTCAGAATCATAAAGGATCTGTGAGATAACCTTTGCCTGAAAAACATGTATGGTAGAAGTTATCGATTTTCTAGCATATGTCTTGTGAAATTGCATAATTGCAGAAGTACTAGTTTGCCCGGCCCTAATTTTGGCAGCATACAAATGCTTTCTCCAACATGGTGATGGACAAAGCAATAGCCCCAAGTGTAGCAGCAGGTGGCTTCCAGGGGGGAAAGTCCCTGCAGGACCCAAACCTCCCTGGGCTGTCACTCATAGGGAATTAGCACTCCACACACTTGTCCATGGGAATTCACTCCACAGTCTTTATTAAACCCACACCATTCCTGTATTCCCACTCCATAGGGTTACCTACAGAGCCTACTGTATTCATAGTCCTTGGGCTGCTGGCTCGGTCACCTCCACCCTTCAGGCCCACCACAGTCTCTCACAGGTACAGGAACAACACACACACACACACACACACACCAAAGTCCATACAGTCAGGCCTCAGACCCCAGGCTCTGGTCAAGCTTTCCCCAGGTAAGAGGCACCCTCCTGGGCATAGCCTTCCCCACTACCTGTGTCCACTCTGGTCCTTCTGGTCTTCAGTACCTTGGAGAGTGGAAATCTTGGCTTCTTCAGGAGAGATGTGGTCCCTTCAGCTCCCAGACAGAGACTGCTTTTTCTCACAATCTTGCCTCTCTTTTTATATCCCCAGATTGGGTGTGGCCAGATCTCCAGCTTGGCTATTCCCCACTACCTATTCTTAAAGGACAAGTGTCCTCCTTCCCACTCTGTCTCTTGGGCTTTCAGCCTGTTTCCAGCTCAGGCTGGTCCCAAGCTATGGGGCTGGCTCTGCATTGCCCCTATGCATGCTCAGCCCTCCGACTGGCCCACAAACCCCCTTCTTAAAGGGGCAGAAGCCCCACAGGACTACAGGACACAGCAGCTCCACAGTATCTAAAAGCTTTAACTATTTCAAGCTGATGAGTGTCCATTTGCCATGGAAATTTGCTTGCTCTATTATATTTATTTATTTATTTATTTTATAAATTTATACCACAGTGCAATCTTGGTCTTAGGATAGTTTATACTGAGTTTGTTTATTCTTTTTGCATAGGTCTGCAAGCCTGATGAGTGTTCTTTGCAAACCAATTGGGGTCCTGGAGATAATTATAGCGTCGTCTGCATACATCAGGACTCCAGTCTGTATATCCAGCAATTTAGGTGGGTGGAAGTCCGTGCTGTGCATATAATTTATACAATCGTTAACGTAAAAATTAAGAAGTATGAGTGCGAGGACACAGCCCTGGAAGACTCCTTTTTGAATGGCAGATTTTTCAGTTAATTCACCCTGAGTACCATAATGAACTGGGGCCCAAGTGTTCTCATGATATGCTGTAATAAGCCTTAAGAGTGAAAAGTCTAACCCTAATGTATACAGCTTAGCCCAAAGTAGTCTCCTGTAATTGGAATCAAACACGGCTTTGAAATCTATAAAAGCCACATATATTGCTGACTTAAGCACTTTGGTATATTTGTGGTGTAAATATTGGAATGTAAATAATTGATCCAGCATTGAGTAGCTATTCCTAAACCCAACCTGTGCCTCAGAGAGTAAGTTTTCACTCTCAACACAATTTCTAAGATGCTGTAACAGATGTTGTCCAAAGATTTTACACAAAATGTTCAAGAAGCTGCTCAGGCGATATGATTCGGGAATACCCTTGTTACCCTTTTTATAAATTGGGACAATATTAAGGCCCTTTTTACATGGGGCTCTCCCACTCATGAACATGCAGAAATATGCATGTTCATGAGTGGGAGAGGTCCGTGTGAAGGATGTGGCACAGGCACATGCAGTGAGTGGGAGTGCGTGCACACTCCCGCCTTAACGTGCATCGCCATGCACCCCCCCACTCATCCACACACATGGAGCAACCAAGGGAAAAGGTGGTTGTGCTGTGCATTGGGATGAGCTGGGGGGGTGCGTGGGGATGCTTGTGCGCCCGTATGCACCCACAACCTCCCACAAACCATGCACCCACCAGCACACTTACAGACACACACCCCCCACTATGTGGGGGCCATTTTAAAAAGGCCTAAGAGAGGAATTATGATATAACGATGATATAATGATGAATAACCATTAAGCAAATGTTCATTGTAATAACAATAACAATAATAATTTTATTTGTATAGTGCCCCCCTCCCTACATGACACTCAGAGCACTTTACATTTTACATAAGAGCACAATATAAACAACTTAAAATATTTTAGAACAAGTAATTAAAAGAATATTTTTAAATTGTAAGATAGGGAAGGAAAAAAGGAGGACAAAGACTAACAGGACCAGCAGTGGATCCTAAAAGCACCTAGAAAACAAATATGTTTTCAGGTGCTCTTTAAAGGTATGGAGGGAGGAACTTAGATAAACATCTGGGGGGAGTGAGTTCCATGCCAAGGGACCTGCCACAGCAAATGGCCTATCATTCACCGCTTAAAACAGAAGGGCTCAAATATAGCCAGGGCCTCAACCATTCAAGGTCCTGAAAACGAGCAGTGTAATCTTAAACTCAGTCCGCCATTCTACAGGCAGCCAATGCAGAGAATGCAGGGCGGGTGTAATATGATCATGGCTGCCAAAACCAGTAAGCAACTTCGTTGCCGCATTCTGAATAAGTTGCAAGTGACAGATAAGCACTATCGGTAGTTCATAGAAGCGGGAATTACAAAAATCAAACCTCATAGTCACTAGGCCATATGTCACTGTGGCAAGGTCTGCCTGGGATAAATAAGGGCGTAACTTATGCAAATTGCATAGTTGAAAAAAACATTTCTGCACCACATCCGACACCTGAGATCTCATGGACAGAACAGGGTTGAAAATAATGCCCAAGTTCTTTACCTGGCCCACTACCTCTACCCGGACCCCAGCCACATTTAGGGGCCTGAGGGAAGCAAGGATATCCTCATATCGACTGCCCATTCCCATGAACATCACTTCGGTCTTCCCCGGAAAGAAACCCTGTCCGGCCTGGCCTGATCTGGCCTGGCCTGGCCTGGTCTGACCTAGCCTGGCATGGTATGGTATGGTATGGTATGGTATGGTTTGGCCTGTCCTGTCCTGTCCTGTCCATAGGGCCAATGCTGTGGTATGGAGGATACATTACCCTTTACCATGCCATGCAGTTTTAAAAAATAAAAATAATAATTGGGTGCCACATTGCTGCCTGCTCTTTGGTTGGCACTTGGCACCATGAGGAGGGATCTCTCTGCCTGGCTTCACTTCCCAAGTTTTCTTGGTCTGTTCAAGTTACCATTGCCACAAGGCCATGCCAAGGAAGAGGGTGCCCCTGGAGGGGGAGGGCTGTGAATGTCTGGTTTCTTAATTTTGTGACTGCTGCTGGGGTCTGTGCTTGCTGGCTTTTTTAGGTGGGATTTATTTCTCCATGCACTTGCAGACTGTTCTGCAGGGTTGTGTGTGTTGTCTAGGCTGTGGCATGGCACACAGCAGAGCCTAATTGATTAATTGTGAAGTGTAATTTCGACTGTTCTGCCAGCCAATTGGCACCAGGAGGCCAGAGTCAGACTGGGATCTCTCTGCCTGGCTTCATTTCCTAAGTTTGCTTTGTTGGTTCAAGTTATTATTGCCACAAGGCCATGCCAAGGAAGAGGGTGCTCTCTGTGTGTGTGTCTACTGGTGTCTCGGCTTGCTGGCTTTTTTGGGTGGGATTTATTTCTCCATGCAGTTGCACACTGTTTTTCAGGGGTTGTTGTATTCTTCTTGAGTGAATGTCCCATTCTTGTTAACCTGCATTTTTGTGCACTGCTTGGTTGGCATAATGATAACGTGGGTGTTCTCACTGCTGATGTTGGGCTATGCTGTGGATACACAACTGTTGGGTTGGGGGTGGGTGGGTTTCTGCACACAGTTGCACTTTTTGGGGGTTGTCTTCTGGAGCGATTATCCCACTCTTGCTAGCCTGCTTTTCTGGGTAGTGATTTTCTAGGTAGTGCTTTGGCTGTCAGTTCGAGAACTTTTCAACTACTTTTCAAGTTTTTCGAGGTCAGGAATTCCAAATACAAATTCCAAAACTTTGGAAACAGTGCCTAAAGACCACCGAGTACTCAGGCTGACTAGTCGGAACTTCGGGATTCAGCCCGAGTACTCGGAAGTACTTTTTGGTACAACCCTAGTTGGAATGGGTCAGGGGGAGGTGGTATTGGATAGTTTTGTGGGGGACTGTGGGATGGTTGGGGTGTTTTGGGGGGGCTTTATTTTATTGTTTGTAAGGATTTTTCTGTTTTTATATTTGTTGTTAGCCACCCTGTGTCTTTTAGGGCAGGGCAGGATAAATGTTTTTAAAAATAAATAAAAATAAATAAATAACTTAGGAACATACAATTACAGCACTGGAAATCAGACTGTGCCTTTATTTGATAGTATGCTATTCTGCAAATAAACCATCATTAAATATTCAGGATACTTAATTGTAGATTGCACAAACCAACGAGGACAGAAGGTTTGGGGTGGATGTAATAGCTACCGCAACGTTCAAATCTTCGTAAAGATGTAGTCTCTGACGCTCTATGAGTTTTTGCAATTAGAAGTGTGTTGAGTTATTGAAACACTGACAAAGCTAAACATGCCCTGTTTTGTGTGTGTGTAATAATGCCAAGCAGAAAACAAAATTCTACTTATAGGGTATTTTAAGCAGTTACGAGATCACAGTCAACCACAGTGAACCACAGTCAATCCCGCGGCAGGGCCAAAGTGCCCTGAACGTCTGTTTGCTGGCCGCCAGATGTTCACCACAGTCAATATCCACATGGGGTCAAAATCAACCACGCTTCCGGAGCTCCGGCCCGGACCATCTCTGAAAGCATGGTCAAAGAGATTCCCAACGGGAAACAAAAAAAAAGTAACGTCTGGATGGCAATCACCGGCTGGAATCAAAGAAAATGATTCCCAACCGGGGACAAAGCATGCAGCATTGCTGCCAGACAACCAGCAACAACACAGGCCACAGAGGTAGATTTAATGGGCACACAGCAGCAGGGAAACGTGGCGGGATGGAGCGAGGTGGAAGGGAGAGGGGAGCGGTGGGTGGGAGAATGAGGGAGGAGGAGGTGGAAGCACAGGCGGGGGAAGAGGTGGTTGTGCTGCACATGCAGGAGGTGCAGGGACAGCAGCATGAGCAGCAGCAACAGCTGGGACAATCCACACAAGGGACATCGTCTGTTCTGCAGACATGCAAGCGGGCCCGGGAGCCTGAGCCCCCAGAGGAGATGGGCCCTGCCCAGGTGGAGGAGGAGGAGCAGGAGGAGGAGGACTAACCAGAGGGGAGAAGGGGGAGAAGGCTGACCACCGAGGGGGTCAGTGGGGGCTCCGGGAGACCCGTGACTTTATCTGCATCTGGGGGACCCTGGAGCATCAGCTGGAGCTCGCGCTCCATCAGAGAAACGAGCACGTGTTCTGGGAGATAGTGCGGGAAAGAGAGGCGGCGCGTGCCCGGGCGTGCAGACTGCAGCCGCATGTCTCCTGTCATCACCTCCCACCTCTCTGTGTTGGCAACATCGTGTCCTTGCCGGCCTGATTAGTGTGTCGGCTGTCCTGTCTGTGTGCTCGGTTCCTGCAGCTGTGCTGGGTCCGCACCCCACGCCTCACTCTGTTGCCATACATTGTTGCAGCCTCTGGCTTTCTTGGCCGGCCTTGGTGCCCCCCCCGAACCCCCTCCCGCCCGTCCAGGGAATGTGGGCCACCCTGTCTGTGGTGTTATTCTCCCTGGCGTGCTGGCATCTGTGCTTCCACCGGGCTCCCGGCCCCCATGGGTCCCCCCATCCATGGACCTTCCGCGAGACCATGGCCCTGTGTGATCTGTGGCATACCCCGGTGGTGCAATTGCTTCTGAGCTGCCCGGACAGCCTG
The DNA here is from genome assembly GCA_003113815.1 of Sphenodon punctatus. Classification (NCBI taxonomy): domain Eukaryota; kingdom Metazoa; phylum Chordata; class Lepidosauria; order Sphenodontia; family Sphenodontidae; genus Sphenodon; species Sphenodon punctatus. The sequence continues at coordinate 4,848,679 of QEPC01000493.1, read as the reverse complement.
TCAGGTGCTTATGCAAACCTGAGATCTGGCCTTTCTTACTTCGGCTATGAGGCGAGTGCCCGGGATTGCCGACTGCATGCTGAGATGCTAGGGCTGGTTCCCTTTCCCGATGGGCACATCCTGGAGATGAGATGCTCACATGTGGCTTGGTCTGTGGAAGAGACTGTGTCTTCCCTGTCTGTGTGCAGCCTGGCCACCTACACGGTCAGTCTGACGGAGGGGGGCCCTGCCCTGGCCGTGTCCTACTTTGACTGTGTTCACGGGGCCCGTAGGTACCAGCACTCTCGTGGGGCAGTGTATCACCAGCTGTTGGACCTGGGACAGCTTCTGTGGCCCCCTGCTGCTGACTTCTGCGTGTCCGAGCCTACCGTGGCAGAGCTGGCAGAGCTGTCCGGTGTGTGGTCCTGTTCCGATGTGCAGCTGGGTCTCTCCATGCAGGATCCCTTTGATGCTTACTACCTGATCACCCACCACATGCCCATGCAGGGGTACCACCGTGGAATGCTTCACTGGCCCCACCTTGTTCACCAGGTGGGGCACCCGGCCCCTGGGCCCTTCGTGGTCCCCAGCAGTTGGCTTTGAGTCCTCCTGTGCCTCCTGGACCCGTTCCTGGCCCCCGTGCAGAATTCCAGTTCCGCCCTACTGCTGTGGCCCACTGCCTGCTCCCTCCTTGCTGTCCTGGCCGTACTGCTGTGCTGCCTGCTTCCTGGGGTGTCGCTGCCCCTGCCTGTGGCTCTGGGCCCCCTCCATGGGTCCCCCCTGTCTGCCTCTGCCCCCGGTGTTCCCCTCCATGGCCACCGTCTCCATTGTCCACCTCCGGCGCCCTGACCGGCACCCCCCCAGATCCCCAGGGTGCTGCTGACCATCCTTGTTTGCCTGTGCACCCTTCTGCACTCCAGCCCCCCCTCCTGGGTGCCCATGTGATCTCGGAGTTATGGAGCCCCTGGACTGGGCCCCCTGGCTTCCTCCCGGGAAGGGGGGGGGGTTGTGTGACTTTGGACCTGCTGCACTGCCCTGGACCTCCTGTCTCCCCTCCATCATCCCCTCACCAGTGCTTGGGTTCTAAGTGTGCCTCCTGGACTGTTCCCAGCCCGCACCCTGTTCCATGTGTACACCTGCTGTGCCTGAGGCCAGACCACCTGGGGCCCCCTGTTCCGGGACTGCCTGTGTTGCTCTGGGGGTGCCCATGTGTGCTGTTCTGTATTGGGGGTTCTGGCTGCCATTGCCTGTGTCCTGCTGTGCCCCTGTGCCATTTCCCCTCCTCTTCCCTGTCCCTCGCCCCCCTCCCCACCATGCCTGTTGTGCCTTGTGTGGTGTCTGTCCCGCTGTATCTCCCCCCTCCCTTTCCTGTCCGTGTGTGTGTGTGCCCGGGCGTTTGTGTTTGTGCTGTGTGTTCCACTGTGCCCTCGCAGTCTGTTTGTCTGTTGTGTGTGGTACCTGAGTGGCTCTTCTCCCTCTCCCCACTTCCTTCCCATTTCCCTTGTGTGGGTGTTCCCTTGTGTCCCTTTTGACTTTGTTTGCCCTCAGCCGACCATGTCTGTGTCCTGCCTCTCCCTGCCTCCTTCTGGGTGTTTTGATCATGGCCGGGAATCAGCATCACGTCTGTTGCACCACCCCGGACCATGGTCTGGTGGCCCGATTCCCTGCCATGGTCCCGATCCCGTCATGTCTGTTCGGTGCCTTCTTGACCACGGGGGGTGGGTGGTTAGCCGATTTGTCACCGCTGGGAATCCACTGTGGTGACTCGGGACCACGTAACGTCTGAAATCACCCATAAATGTCTGTTTATCACCATGGGCCAAATAAAGCCCTGGTGTAACGCCATAGTAATCTATGGAGTGAATAAAATCCTGAGGGTTACATTATAGGTGACTTTGGTCCACTGTACCTAATAAAGAGAAGTCCTAAGAATCTTTTAACTACCAGTGAAGTCAATAGGAGTGATTATGCCCAATAACTTTGGGATGGAACATAAAAGTGAGACGACCAGCAAGAATTTTAACAGGGCTACCTTTCACTTTTACATTCAATTATTCAAGCTATCTAAATGACTTAATTAAAAAATCTCCCTTCCAATTCAGAGGAGTGATATAGACATTTCTTTCACTGGTCTTGCTAAGAGGACATCCCATCTACAATATACAGTTCAGGATCTTTTGAGGCTGCCAATGAAATCCTAATTGCTTTCATTTAGTCTTTTAGACCTATTGCTCTCATTTTACTGTGCTTCTCCTCTTAGCATTCACTGCCTAAGTTAGAGTTGGGAGACTGATAAAATGTGCTGCTAGTGCTTTTGAATTTCCCCACTGCAGGAGAGTAATCAGTACCTACGGCAACTGAATAGGGGAGAAATCTAGTTTTTTAATGAGAAGAATGGGACATATTTTCAAGTTGGACCTTTTTACATGAGACGTGCCCACTCATGCCCATGCAGGTTCACTGTGTGGACATGAGTGGGTGCTGCCCATGTGACTGCCACATCAAGTGGGTGTGTACGCATGCGCACTCACATGAAACACGCATGCACACCCACCTCCACCCATCGCCCACTTATGGAGCAATTGGCCAAAAAGGCGATTGCTCTGTGAATGGGGATGCGGGGGGAGCATTGTGCACCTGTTTACACCATCACCGCACACCGACCACACTGCGGTATGCACACCAATCCCCCCACCCCCCATGGCCTGTTTAAAAAGGGCCTTAGTAGATGATGATGACCAATTCCTCACAATGCTTATTTGCTTCCACAATGTATCCTTCTTGTCCTTTACCTTTTGTGTCTTTGTCTATTTTAAGACTCCAAGCTTCTCGGGTCCAGCGCCAGGGTCTTTGTTTGTCTGGATTTACACTTCACACAGTGTAATCCCATTCCTATAAACCTTAGCATTCGCAAACCTTCAGAGAAGGATTTCAAAAGAACTTCACCCCTGTCATTTAAAAAATACCAGTAGTGGGGCCTAAAGAATAGGAGACGATGCCGTTGGCCTAGGTACTTGCACTGATTTAGAAATAGGCTACAGTCCCTACTCTGAAGACATTTAGCAGAATAGATCTGTGTGGTTCTTCACTCTGACCTGGTGCTGAAACTCTGTCCTCAGAAAACTTCTGAATTCACTGGGAATTCCAGGCCTTGGTTACAAATTTATGAGTTCTGAAGTGTTGAGTACCAAGGCCAGTCCCCAGAAAACTTTGGAAAATGTCTGAAGACTCGATCGAATGCTGGCACCATTGCGCGTGCGGCTGGAGAGATCAAGATGGTTGACCCTAGCTTCTCTGAGCTAGGAAACAAAACTTAGTGCCATATTTGGTAGGAGGGGGGTATGGGAGGGGACAATTGAGTGATGGACATGCCACAGGACAAGTTTTAATTGGCTGGCAGGGGAGCAAAATAAAAATGGCTGTACAGTCACTTTCCATTCTCTTTGGTGAATTTGGTTGTGTGCCACACTGCTGATCTGTAAGTAATAGGCTTGATGGGGGAAAGGGAGCCTGGCCTGGCCATAGGGGCAATGCTGGGGGACAGGGTTTACTTGTTTCTATCATGCCATGATTTTTTTTATTTTTTTTTAAAGGTGGGTGTCACACTGCTGCTGCCTGCTGCTTAACAGCACAGAGGCCAGCAGGATCTCTGCCTTGTTACATTTCCCCTGGCCTGGGCTGTCCAAGTTACCAGTGCCACACCAATGCCATACCTTTAAAAAAAAAATAAACGGGTACCACTGCTGCTTGCACTGCTTGACACCATGGTGGCCACACTTTCCAGAGGGATCTGCCTGGCTGCACTTTCCCTAGCCTGGATTGAGTGTCCATATACTAGGGGCAATGTGGGGGGTTGCCACCAGTGCCTAATTATAGGGCCATGGTCATGGCCCTATAGTCAGGGCCAGCCCCAGACATGTGCCACATGTGAGGCCACACATGGCCCCGCCGCCAGCTGGGGCCCCGCACTTGCCTGGCTGGGCAGCAGGCTGCAGCCAGCTTCTCCCCCAGAAAGTGATTCTTCCTCCCCTCCCTGGCTCCAGACCCCATCCCTCACCTGCCTCTGCCTTCTAGTAGTGCTGCAGCGGCAGCAGCAGC
>QEPC01000493.1:4812783-4824902 GCA_003113815.1 Sphenodon punctatus | reverse complement strand
CTGCCCTCCCCCCTTTGCCCATTGTGCCGTGTGTGTTGGCCATCCCGCTGTGTTCCCCCTTCCCTTCCTTTCTCGTGCGGGTGTGTATGCGCCCGGGCGTGTGTTTGTGCTGTGTGTTCCGCTGTGACCTCGTTATCTCTGTGCCTGTTCTCTGTACCACCTTGGCGGCTCTTCTCCCTCCTCCCTTCCCGTTTCCCTTGTGTGGGCATTTCCTTTTGGCCCTTCTGGCTTCGTTTGCCCACAGTGGGCTATGTCTGCCACCTGCCCCTCCCCAGTGCCTTCTGGGTGTTTTGACCACGGCCCAGAATTGGTGTCACGTCTGTTGCACTGCCCCAGGCCGTGGTCTGTCGGCCTGATTCCCTGCTGTGGTCCTGGTCCCGTCACGTCTGTTCGGGGACTTCCTGGACCACGGGGGGTGGCTGGTCGACTCACCACCACTGGGAATCCACTATAGTGAATCGGGAGCCGGTAACGTCTGAAATCACCCTGTGTTACTTTGTTGTTTCTTCAGTGTATCGCATGTGGTCTTGTATCTATTTTTGATGGATTGTTGAACCCACCAATTAAGATTTTAAGCAGAAACAGGGGAAAGCAACATTTCAATTCCAGAGTCAACATTCCAGCACTAAAATTGAAATGTTGCCTTTGGGTTCAATTGAATGTGACACTTCAGTTCAATAGAAATGTTGTTAGTGCCTGATACACTGCTTAATGAAATGTATACTACATTTAATCTGCTTTGCTGGACCTGTTTAACAATGGTTCAAATATTAAATGAATATAACAGTAGAGGTTAGATACTTATTAAAGTTCTGCAGCTAATAAAATGTTTCTCTACAATCTTTTTGTTTATCCAGTGGCCAAACATCCTGAAATGTTATTTATGTATCACTCCCAGTGTCACTCCCAAAAGGCATTCCTTCTGAAAAACATCCTGTTTCATCAGTGTCAGTGAATTAGCATATATAATGATAAAATGCCTATTCAGAATCTATGTTAATTCCTTCATGCCTTTTTCCACAGATGTCTTTGTAATTAAAGCAACAACAACAACAACAACAACAACACATATTTTACCGCAGGGTACCAGGTGCACCTAACTACAGTGCAATTTGGGCATAATTAAGTCTCCAAAGCTTGGGAATACTGCAGTTCCGGTTTGTAACCCTAAGTGTTGCCTACCTTTGGCAGCGGCTTTCTTAGCTGGTGTGATAATTCTGTGCATGTGGGTGCCTCCAACTGCAGCTAAAGAGAAAAAAATCAAGACGTTCTTGGCATCTTCTAGCATATTTGGGGGAATGAAGCTCTCCAGACAAAAATCTTGAGCTCCAACCAGCATAGAGTCAGTGATAGTGTCTTTCACTTTGGGCAAAAATCATCAAGATTTTAAAAAATTTAAAAAATAAAATAAAATAAATAAGTTTTTCAATTTAAAGAGAAAAAAAATCCACAATTTTTATTAGGGGGGGGAAAAAAAGTACTGAAAATGTTCTCAGAGCGTCCCTGCCAAGGACGGAACTGAGAACATACAGACCAAAATACAAATAAGAATTTAATGCTTGTTCTAAAGCCATGATGCAACTAAAAGGATTTTAAGGCAGGCCAGGCAGGATGAAGAAGCTCCCCACCGCTCCTGCAGCCTAGCAACACTGCTCCATCCTTCCTAGACCTGCTCCTACCTTACCACATGGCAATCTGGGCAACTGTTCCAAGCCCCACTACCTTCTCTATTTCCTCGTCCCTCACAGTGGCCCTTGTTTACACCAGGACAGAGTGTGAGGGCCCCAAACAACCATGTGTAGGGCCATGTAGAGGGTGATGCCAAGGGGGAAGGACCACGGGGGAGTGAGTGGGAACACCAGGAGCCCTGAAATTTTATTTTCACCCTGGACACCACAAATTCAAAACCTGTCCATGCCCCTGATGCAGAATATGCAAACAGCTTACCACCCCTACATGCCTTCGATAGCCCACTCAGCAAAGCTTCTGTGGGAACACTGGCCCCCTTCTCTGTGGGGTGCCTTCACATGGCTGGCCAATGCCCATCTCCCCAGCTTTGCCTAGAGGGCTGCTGATGAGATGGGATGGTGGGAGGCAGGATAAAGGAATAGCATCATTGGCATTAGCTGCCCCTAAGCTTTATAGTCTGCACTGCCTTCTTTTAGCTTTCCAGGCACAATTCAAGAAGGTGCTGGTTTTGATTAGTTCTAGAACTCGCCCTTGCTATCTCACCAAATCTCAGTGAGAACCAGGGATGTGCGAACGTGGTTTGGAAGTTCAGGATTCGGCCAGAACTCGGGGTGTTCGGCCTGTTCGCGAACACCCCGAATCCGAACCAACCCCTGCCNTATCTATTTTTGATGGATTGTTGAACCCACCAATTAAGATTTTAAGCAGAAACAGGGGAAAGCAACATTTCAATTCCAGAGTCAACATTCCAGCACTAAAATTGAAATGTTGCCTTTGGGTTCAATTGAATGTGACACTTCAGTTCAATAGAAATGTTGTTAGTGCCTGATACACTGCTTAATGAAATGTATACTACATTTAATCTGCTTTGCTGGACCTGTTTAACAATGGTTCAAATATTAAATGAATATAACAGTAGAGGTTAGCTACTTATTAAAGTTCTGCAGCTAATAAAATGTTTCTCTACAATCTTTTTGTTTATCCAGTGGCCAAACATCCTGAAATGTTATTTATGTGTCACTCCCAGTGTCACTCCCAAAAGGCATTCCTTCTGAAAAACATCCTGTTTCATCAGTGTCAGTGAATTAGCATATATAATGATAAAATGCCTATTCAGAATCTTTGTTAATTCCTTCATGCCTTTTTCCACAGATGTCTTTGTAATTAAAGCAACAACAACAACCGCAACAACAACACATATTTTACCGCAGGGTACCAGGTGCACCTAACTACAGTGCAATTTGGGCATAATTAAGTCTCCAAAGCTTGGGAATACTGCAGTTCCGGTTTGTAACCCTAAGTGTTGCCTACCTTTGGCAGCGGCTTTCTTAGCTGGTGTGATAATTCTGTGCATGTGGGTGCCTCCAACTGCAGCTAAAGAGAAAAAAATCAAGAAGTTCTTGGCATCTTCTAGCATATTTGGGGGAATGAAGCTCTCCAGACAAAAATCTTGAGCTCCAACCAGCATAGAGCCAGTGATAGTGTCTTTCACTTTGGGCAAAAATCATCAAGATTTTAAAAATTTTTTAAAATAAAATAAAATAAATAAGTTTTTCAATTTAAAGAGCAAAAAAAATCCACAATTTTTATAAGGTGGGGGGAAAAAAAGTACTGAAAATGTTCTCAGAGCGTCCCTGCCAAGGACGGAACTGAGAACATCCAGACCAAAATACAAATAAGAATTTAATGCTTGTTCTAAAGCCATGATGCAACTAAAAGGATTTTAAGGCAGGCCAGGCAGGATGAAGAAGCTCCCCACCGCTCCTGCAGCCTAGCAACACTGCTCCATCCTTCCTAGACCTGCTCCTACCTTACCACATGGCAATCTGGGCAACTGTTCCAAGCCCCACTACCTTCTCTATTTCCTCGTCCCTCACAGTGGCCCTTGTTTACACCAGGACAGAGTGTGAGGGCCCCAAACAACCATGTGTAGGGCCATGTAGAGGGTGATGCCAAGGGGGAAGGACCACGGGGGAGTGAGTGGGAACACCAGGAGCCCTGAAATTTTATTTTCACCCTGGACACCACAAATTCAAAACCTGTCCATGCCCCTGATGCAGAATATGCAAACAGCTTACCACCCCTACATGCCTTCGATAGCCCACTCAGCAAAGCTTCTGTGGGAACACTGGCCCCCTTCTCTGTGGGGTGCCTTCACATGGCTGGCCAATGCCCATCTCACCAGCTTTGCCTAGAGGGCTGCTGATGAGATGGGATGGTGGGAGGCAGGATAAAGGAATAGCATCATTGGCATTAGCTGCCCCTAAGCTTTATAGTCTGCACTGCCTTCTTTTAGCTTTCCAGGCACAATTCAAGAAGGTGCTGGTTTTGATTAGTTCTAGAACTCGCCCTTGCTATCTCACCAAATCTCAGTGAGAACCAGGGATGTGCGAACGTGGTTTGGAAGTTCAGGATTCGGCCAGAACTCGGGGTGTTCGGCCTGTTCGCGAACACCCCGAATCCGAACCAACCCCTGCCCAGGGGGGGGCAGGGAGGAACCCGGTTTTCCCTCCCCCCTCCAGGCTGCATGGGTGGAAGGGGCACTGGGAAACACCTCCCCCCCCACCCTGCCCAGTCTGGGAAAAACATTTTTAACCCCCACCCCACCCCAGGGATCACTCTACCTGGTGGTGCCAGGGATCTGGCCTCAGGTCTGGTGGTGGCAGCGGCAGCAGTGGTGGGTCAGGCAGCAGTGGTGCTCCAGAACGCTTTAGGCCACTACTAGGTCTTCCGGTTTGACTCAGAAGGCCTAGTAGTGGCCTAAAGCACTCCGGAGTTCCAAAGTTCAAAACAGCAATGGCCCCACATATCTGAAAGATTGCCTTTCCTATCATGCTCCACTGTGACCCCTCTGTTCAGCCAGGAATGTTCTGCAGGTACCATGTGCCAATCTTCATACGACAAGAGCACACAGTGAGGCATTCTGGGTTGCTGTCCCAATGTTGTGGAACTCCCTTCCCCCAGACGTCCATCAAAAACCAAACCTGAGCATATTCCAGAGATGGTGTAAAACTTATCTTTTTGACAAAGTGTTTGGCAGGTGGGGATAGGGGTAAAAGTGGGTTTTTTTAAAGGAATTGTATTGTATTTTGTGTCTTTTATTACCGTAAGCTGTCCTGAACCTTAGGGGAAGAGCGTGATAGAAATGTAACTAACTTACTAATTAAATAAATAAATTAGAAGTTCCACTCCTTCCTCATTCTGGCCAGCTAAGTAGGCAGAAAACAGCATTGTCTGGGTGCCCACAAGCAGCCCATACAGGAGGAATCTTGCAGTCAGTGGGGGATGTTATGAGAGATACTCCAAACTCCCTGTCCCCTACCGGCAACACCAGTTACACCCCTGAAATAAAGACACAGATTTTCGAGCTAGGATGTAGCAGACTTACGGTATACAACCCAGTGTAGCCTAGTGGATCTGGTGTTGGAACTGAGTGACCTCACCTGGGTCAAAATCCCATTCTAGTCATGAACTCACTGGGAGGCCTTGGACAAGTCAATGGCCCCAATCTCTTAAACCTCTCCATATGGGATCCATGCAGGATCGGTGTGGATTCCATGCAGCGCAATGTCCCCTATGGACTTGTGTGTGGTTTGCGCACATGTGCACAGGTGGGGTTACTGCACAGTTTCCACTGGCCATGGGATCAGCCCCACCGTCTCTCAACCTTTGTTCTCCATCAATAAAATGGGAATAATAGTGACCTGCCTCATGGGGTTGTTGTAAGGGCAACTAGGTTGTTGTGAGGGGGGCTATATTCATTTGCTGAAGTGAATAATCTTCTGTGAAGACAGAACACCAGGCAGAGATGCCCTGTGGTGAACGTGCCATGCAGAATTGCCACCAGTTCATTCTGATGGGTGGGGAGGGGAGCCAGAGCCTGTTCTGACTTCCTCTTCCTTTGTTCAGTGCCATTTTGTACATGGGGGGGAGGGGGGGAGCAGGGCTTCTGATCTAGATCTCCATCGGAATGGGGACCAGATCATGACTGGTTCGCCTTCCAACAGTCCTGGATCTGAAAGTCAGATTCCATCAAAAATGGAATCCACTTCATTTCATCCTTAATACCCTGTGAATCGGGAATCCATCATGTGAGTTATACTACAGTCCAATTTGTGTTAAAACATTGATTGGAAAAGTTGCACCATCTCTAAGAACCAGGCTAAAATTTAAATTTTATGGGCATCTAATAACAGATGTTTATGGCACTCACTCGGAAATTGAATTCCACTCCAGAGGAAGTCAACAGAAGCTCCAAGCTCTGTGATCTTTGGTAATCTGAGGCACTAATCTTTCTTTAGGTAATTGTCTGCCAAGTAATCAGGTTCCAATCCCCCCTAAGCAATAGGTTACCATGCAATTTTTGTTCTCTAGGCTACAAGCTACTTTTTCTAGTTTTCATCTATCACTGTGATATAGTGATTTGGCTTTTCGATTTAAAGACCAATAAATGGAACCCTTATGGAATGTCAAAACGTTATAAAACATAGTAAAAACAACTCCAAGCTGCCTTTATAGCCTTTCTCTTCATCATTCCGAGCATCAACAGTTGGCAGTTTTTTAAAATTTAACCATTCATATTTCTTTTATTATGAATAAGTGAGTTATTTTCTCAGCCTCCCTAGAGAAAATAACACAGAGCCTTAGATCACTGGGCTAGAGTGGACCAAGAAGCACAGAAGAAATGAAATGAGATTTTCCCATCAGCTGTCTCTCCTATCTCCAACAAGGGATTTGCCTACTTTCTCCTCATTGAAGATTACAGGGCTATTGAATTCATCAGGCTGATAAATGATCATAGAATCATAGGGTACAGCCACAAGAGATGGTAACCTGATCTGAGCAGTGTTACCCCACATCGGGCAGCCTTACTATGCGATGCTGTCCACCGTATACCAGCAGCCACTTGATGTTCACCCTGCCCAGCACAGGGAGGACAGCTGACTACTACACACTGTGTCTTCCAAAAAGTCTGGGGACACAGTGTGTAGTAGCCCTATCCAAAGTGGGGTAAGGCTGCCCAGCTTGTGGCAATGAGTTGCCACTCACAGGCCCAGGCCCGGTCTGCCCCATGATGCAGGGCTTTGACTGGCGGGAGCTGTCACCAGTCGTGTGTGGCCACATCACAGCCGGGGGTGGGATAGTGGGTGGGCCAGTGGGAGGGTGGGTGGGGTAAGGCTGCCCAGCTTGTGGCAATGAGTTGCCACTCACAGGCCCAGGCCCGGTCTGCCCCATGATGCAGGGCTTTGAGTGGCGGGAGCTGTCACCAGTCGTGTGTGGCCACATCACAGCCGGGGGTGGGATAGTGGGTGGGCCAGTGGGAGGGTGGGTGAGGCAAGGCTGGGCTAGGTGCCCATCCCAGAGCATGGCAGGACCTCTGACAGCTGCCTGCTTGGTTTCCCGGGGCGGGGGGTGGGAGACTCTCTGCCCTGATGTACATGCTGGTCCCGTTGTGCAGCTACTGCAATTGCCCACCATGTAGCACATGGGGGAGTCCCGCCCCAGCTTGTGTGGCTCCATCCATAGAGTTTGAAGGAACTCTGAAGATCATCTAGTGCAACCCCTGCTTGGATTACAGCTAGAACATCTCTGACAGATGACTGTCCAGACTTTTTCTGAAAACCTCCAGCTATGGAGAGCCTACAACGTCCCTAGGGAACTTGTTCCATTGCTGCACAGTACTTACTGGTAGGACGTTTTTTCGCCTGATATTTAAATTAAATCTACCTTCTTGAAACTTGAGCCCATTATTTCAAGACCTGCCCTATAGGGATGTGCGAACAGAACCGAGTTCGGAAATTTGGTTCGGTTCGGTTCAAAAATTGAGTTCGGTTCGGAAGTTCGGTTCGGTCAACCGAACTAGTCGAGTTCAGTCAAATTCTGAACTTCCAAACCGAGTTCGTACATTCAAAACCGGTGTTTTAAGCTGTTTTTGGACTTCTGAACTGGTTCAGATTCAACCGAACAGTTCGGTCGAATTCGAGTTCGGTTCGGAAGTTCAGTTCGGTCGACCGAACTAGTCGAGTTCAGTCCGAACTCCGAACTTCTCAACCATATTCGCAGCAATGAAAATCTTTTGGTGGCAGCCCTTCAGATATTTGAAGACTGCTGTTATGCCTCCCCTTAATCATCTCTTCACTGAGCTAAACATGCCCAATACCTTCAGCATTTCTTCGGAAGATGTGGTTGTTCATTTTTTGCTGCCTTCCTCTGAATCCACTCCAATTTGTCAATGCCCTTCTTAAAATGAGAGGTCCAAGACACTAGAAAGTAATGATCAATGTTAGAAAGTAAGACCCCAATCGTACAAACATTTATATATTAGGGGTGTGCAGAAGGCAGATCATTCGTTTTGGTTTTGGATTTGGTTTCCAAAAATTCATTCATTTTCGGAGGGGTTGTAAAGGACTCTACCATTTTCATTTATTTTTCCATTTTATTTTTATTAAAAGTAAAAAAAATCACTACTCATGGAAATAATGGCTACTGGAGCCAGTCTGTACATGCTCACCCTTTTCCAAAATGGCGCCAGCATGCACAGTGGGCTTTTAATTTTTTTAATTATTTTTAATAAAATAAAAAAATTAAAATTAATGAAATAAACCAAATGCCATTTGCTTATTCATTCATTTTCATTACCTTAGTTATGAAAATGAATCAGGCTGCATTCATTTTCATAATTAATTAAACAATACGAAATTGCATGTTCCTATTATATACATTTTTGAATTTTTTTTATTGTGCACCCACATAATTGACACCCCCTTCTCTTTTCAGCTATGAAAGTCAACATGTGCAGACTTCTGAAGCATGCCTTACTGCCGTCATCTCTAGAATGAGTTTCAGTCTCTACATGCTCTTCCTGGAGCTATGTCTTTCACCTGAAAGCATGAGCCATGTATGAATTCAGGAGAGGTATTTTACTAATAAGCAGTTACTCAAACATCTCTTGCTGAGATACCACATGGACTAAAGTTGAGAAACTATGACCCTTTTTACACAGGGCTCTCCCACTCATGAACATGCAGAAATCTGCGTGTTCAAGAGTGGGAGAGGCCCATGTGAAGGATGCGGTGCGGCCACGCGCGGTGAGTAGGGGTGTGTGAATGCTCCCGCCTAATGCCCATTCCCATAAACCCCCACTCATCCCCATGCACAGAGCAAGCAGGGGAAATGGTGGTTGCTCCGTGCGTAGGGATAAGTAGGGGGTGCATGGGGATGTGTGTTCCCATATGCATACCCCGTCCACCCACAATGCATGCACCAGCGTGCCCACGGAACCCCCCACTCTGTAGGGGCCATGTAAAAAGGCCTATCTACTTAGTGCCGGTTTTATAAAGACAGATGTTTGAAACCCTGTTTTCTTCCAGGAGCATGCTACCTAATAGGATACTGAGGTACATAATCAGTGATATAGAAAGGCAATGGCAAGTCCGGGTTCATGTCCCAATTAGTGGGCCCTCAAGTGGCAATGGGGCAGAGCAAAAAGAGGGCAGCCCCTCCAAGGCTCCCAGTTAGCTTTGGACTCCACCCATAAAGGTAGTGACACTGCCCTGGTTCCCAGTGACTCTCCGACCCCTGGAGTAGCAGTGGCCTCATCATGAAGGAAGTTTTAAGAATAGGTGGGGGCAGGGTTAGCACTCCTAGAGTTGCATGCACCGGCGTGCCCACAGAACCCCCCACCTTTTGTCATTTTTTAACCCTGAAAACACCCATAGGCCAAAATGGAATCACCAGGGTCAAAACGGTGAGAGGTGGCAACCCTAACTCTATTCCTGCCATGCCCACTCTGAAAACTTCCTTTGTAAGTGGTCTGACTCTGAACACTGCTAGAAAATGTTCAAAGTGAGTGGAGGCCTCACTCTCTCCCCTACCCACACTGAAAATGTCAAGCTTCTTGCAGGGCAAAATCCAGAGCCTGGGCTCAACTGAGCCTCCTCACTCAAGCTATGCTTCTGAACACAATGGGTGCAATCCTAGAGGCCCTATTAAACTGTGCCTACACGAGACACAGTGTACTTATGCTGGTGCACATGTGTACCCTGCGCACAGGAAGCCACTCGGCACAGCAATGTGCCCCTACTGAAATGACCCCGCCAGAGCCCACACACCCTGCAGTTGGGGGGATGGAGCAGGTGCCCCTGCTGCCTGGCCGGCTTTTACACCGGAGGGTGACATACGCCGTCACTAGGATTTCACCCAATGTGTTTTGCCGCTATGTCATACATATTCAACTTGATGAACTAGACAACTATTGGGATAGTGTCACTTCATGCTAAGGGAAGCTAATTTCAGATGAAGCACAATCGGATTATGTGAACAGTAAGGTTACTACAAAGTCAAGAGTTGAAAACACGTAGCATTTCCAAGAGGCAGGAATTACAGAGGAATTGGTACACAGATTCCTATTGGGATTGGCAGGTAAACAGGTTTAATCTCAAATCAAGTAATCTTTTAACACTATTGTCTGGAAGATTACCTGCATGCTAAAGCGATTAGAGAAACTCAAAGCATTTAGCGCCCTCAAGCCAATAAGCAGACGCCATGGGGAGTTGTGGCACATCAACTAGTCTTAGAATGAAAAAGATACTAAGAAATGAACTGCATTGCAGGGGTCTGCATCTGTAATGTTTTCTATTAGTTACCAAAATGAATGGACCCCCATTCGTGTTAGTAACTAATGTTATGACAATGGATGAAAAAGCAAACAATGTTGTTTGCTTCCCTCCATTTTCATTTAAGAATTAAAAATAAAATTTAAAGACCCAACTGGGCACGTGCAAAATGGCCAAGGCGACCATTCTGCACATGCTTAGCCATTTTGGGAAGCATCCTTTTGGGAAAGGGTGCACTTGCACAAAATGGCTGCTGGACCATTCTGCACATGAGCCCCCTTTCCAAAATGGTGCTGGCAATGTCGGAGCCGTTTTGGAAAAGGGCTGAACATGCACCAAATGGCCCAGCTGCTATTTCCCACATGTTACAGGGATTTCTTAATTTTATTTTTTAATAAAAGATTTATTTTTTAAAAAAAAAACTTTAAAAAAATTTTCTTTCCAAAAACAAAACAAAACAAAACTTGAAAACAAAGGGGGTTTTGTAAATGAAAACAAAGGCAGGGTGCCTTCTGCACACCCCTACTGCATTGTATTGCTTCAAATGTATCATCGAGGTATGCAACAGTTTTCATTATATCCTTTCAGATAGGTGAAGTTTAAGCCAAAGCTGAGGTAAAAGCTTTGTTTTCTTATTATCACTAAGTGTTTATATAACGCCAGCAGTGTACCTGGTACTGACTGAGCAATTATTAATTAGAGACAGATGTTTTCCCCAAGGGGCTGAAAGTCTAGGAGAGACCAGAGAGGGAGACAAAGGAGAGGGGAACATGGGCTGCTTGACCACATTACACAGTTAACATTAATTCATGTCTAACATTATTTAAAAAGGCAAATAGCCAAAATAAAGTTTGATTGATTGTGTAATGTGGGCAAGCAGCCTTCCTCATTCAGCAGGGAAAATTCATGTTATTCCCATCACGAATGTCAGGACTGAAAATCCAGTCACTCACATGAGTAGAAAGTAACATTAAATTTGAATGTGTGCAGTGCGTTCAAATTTAATGTTACCTAAATTAACACAAAATTCCCCGCTGGAGGAGGGGGGGGGCAGGGGCAAGGGACAGGGGAGACATTTTATAGGGCTGAAGCGGCAACTCCTTTTTCTGCGCCAATATTTCATTCCACCATTTTGGAATTGCCTGTGACTTTCCGCAGCTTTTCCGCCGACATTCCGCTAATTCCGTGCCCTTTGCTTTGCAACACTGGAATTATCAGAATTATCTGAAAGTGTCAGAATAATCTCAGAAAGTGTCAGAAGAAACATTGTTCCACTACTTTTGCACTGTGACCACATCTTGGAAAGTGCCGGCGGACGTAGCGGAATGAAAGTAGCAGAACGAATGTCTCTATCGCACCATGCCGCTCATTGTGGAAGAGCTCTTTCCATCAGAAACAGCTACCATGGCAGTTTGCAATTTCAGCTGTAGGAGGCAATCCTAGGCACAAAGTCCCCACCCAGCCCAGACAGGGGAAAGAGGGGAGAGGACAGCTTGGGGGGGGGGAGGGCGGGAGGAACAGACTAATCTGGCCTGCTCATTAAAATGGGATCCCTGGTGCAGACAGGTGAGCTGAGGATCATGGGGACTCAAGTTGTTGGCGGGGGAGCAGCTCTAGCAGTGCAACCCGAGCCTGGTGCATCAGGACATTCCTCTGCAGGAACAGACCTGCCATTTCAGCTTACTTACCATCTGCTGGGCACATTCCTGGAGCTGTTTTCCTGCCGGGCTCTCCTGCCGTGCAGATTTGCTGCTGCTGGGGGCTGTGAAACACCTGTGGAGGGGAAGAGACGTGAGGGGACATTGACAGGTTCTG
>QEPC01000493.1:4791905-4812247 GCA_003113815.1 Sphenodon punctatus | reverse complement strand
GGGGATTGATATTAAGGGAAGAAAGTGGAGGGGGATTGCCTATTGGGGGTGTGCCGGGATGGGCGTTAGTGAAAGAGGGAGGGAATGAGTGCGATGAGTACCGTATGACCACTGATGTGGAGTTGGTGGGACCACCTCCCCCCGGTGAGAGAGGGGTGGAGGTGGTTAGGTTTTCCCTGGTGGCAGCAGGGGATGCTGTGACGATGTGTGGGATCTGCCCCGTTGTTGTGGGGGAGATCACAGAATGGGACATTGGTGAGTCATAAGGGGGTGGGGTTGAGAATTGTTTATATTTGTTTTTGATACTGAGATTGTATATTATGTAAATGGTTGTTTGATAATGACTTGGGCCCCCTGCGTGGATCGCCCATGAATGTATTTTTGTTGTTGTAAGCCGCCTCGAGTCCTTGGAGAGAGTGCGGGGTATAAATAAATATGGTATGGTATGGTTCATCAGGCCATGCCCACAGATGAAAACCTTGATGTGCCGGTCTCAGGTTGCGTTGCCAGAGTCGCTCCACTGCCAGTCAGGCTGGTTGCTGGGCTGTGGGCTGGCGAGGATGAGGGGGGAGACAACCCCTGGCAACTCCCCCATCCAACCCCGGGTGGGAAGGGGAGGAGGGCGGGAGGAGGGCCGAGTCAGATGCCTGGCTGGCTGGACAGGGGAGGGTCAGCACTTCAGAATTAGGCACTGAGGCCTGCAGACTCCCACAGAATTTTAAAAGAAATTCCCGTACAGACCTGCAACATATATTTTTCATAAGCATCCTCTTTTAAAGGGGAGGCATGGTAAACCTAAATATACAATTTCATATTCACAAAGTTTATACAAATATCTATTCAAAGGAACAAATGTCCAAATAAATCTTAGCTGGTAGTGGTGTAATATTTGCATATTTGTTTATTTTGTTGCGGTATTTGGTTACTTTGTATATTTTATCTTATTTATTTATTTATTGTGCAACTTTTACCCCGCCCTTCCTGCTCCAGGCAGCTTGAGGTGGCTTACAACACAATAAATAAAAGCATAAAAGCTAAAAGCAACACAATTAAAACACATTAAAATACATTAAAAAGGAAGGCACTGAATAATAAACTCTCCCCCCCTCCGTAACCCACTGTCCCCATCCTACACCCCATTAGGGGTGTGCAAACAGATCGTGGTTCGGGTTTGGTCATTCGGTTTGGTCCTGTAGTTTGGTTCAGTTGTTCGGTTCGGTCACCGAGTTTGGGTTCGGTGGAATTCGGTTCAGTTTGGGGATTTGGAAAAAGGTATCGCATGATCCCATGATTGCGTCGAAAACCAGAAATTCAAGTGCGTGCGGTGTGGCGAGAGAGTGTGTGTGGTGGCTGGCTGGGTATTTGGTGTGTTTGTGTTGGACTGTGTGTTGGTTTCGGTTTGACTGTTGGTTTGGCTGGTTGGAGAGTGTTGGTGGGTGACTGTTGGTGTTGGCAAATGATTGTTTAATTTTTAAAAAAATGAAGAAGGTGACTAAATGCCAGGCCTGGGGGAAGGCCAAGGTGGCAGAGCCGGTGGTAGAGGAAGAGGTTCCTGCTGCTGCTCCTGGACCTTCAGTGGTGGAGGAGGAGCAAGAGCCAGCGGGCACAGGAGGTGCTGCCACTGCTGCCAGATTTGTAAACTTTATTTTTACTTTGAGGTCAAGAAGAATACTATCTGTTAGAACGAGCTCACTGGCGTGCGGGTGGGTGCGTGGGTGGTGGGCATCAGTCAGGCACAAACAGTTGCATCAGTGGGTGGCATCGGATGTCTGCCACAGAGAGAGAGGGTACTGTAGTGTGGGGGGCTCTTCCAGCAGTCAGGCATGAGCACGAGCACCCCCACCCAAACATGTGCCAGGCTAGCAAAGGTCTCCACTCTCCAGTTGCCATCCCCACGCACCCCCAAACAAGAGCAGGATTTGCACATGCCAGCCAGCCAGGGTCTGTCCATTGTCATCCTTCCCCAGCACCCAAAGAAGGGCAGGATTTGCACATGTCAGCCAGCCAGGGTCTCCCCATTGCCATCCCTTCCCAGCACCCAAAGAAGGGCAGGATTTGCACGTGCCAGCCAGCCAGCATCTCCCCATTGCCATCCCTCCCTAGCACCCAAAAAGGGTAAGATTTGCACATGCCAGCCAGCCAGGGTCACCATCTCCGGTTGCCATCCCTAGCACCCCAAGGAGGGAGGACTAGAGGCATCATCATAAATTCATGATATTACTTAGGTGTTGTTAACTAACTACTTGTTTATGTGTTCCTGTTCCAGAGAGGGTGATGAGGAATCTGTTGCTGCCAGTGCCAGGCGCAGGTCATCAAGGCAGAGGTCGGACTCACCAGTGCCACCCCCAGACAGTCGGCGGAGAAGATCTGATGTCTGGAGGTGGTTTGTGAAGGGTGACACATACACCGTATGCACGGTAAGGCACTGGGGCTGGAACTACAGGGAATGGATTGCCCTATGACCTGTTAGGAACAGAAGACCCCTGCAGAGAGAGATTGGCCAAATGGCCACCCACCCACTTGTGGAGACAGAATGCAATCAGGGCTTGATAGACTATTGGTCTGATACAGTATGACACTTCTTATGTTCCTATCTTTTTGTGTTCTTTAGATATACAGCAAAAAATTCAGACTGGCCATGGAGAGGACCACATCCGGCCTAACTTCCACATTGAGAAGCTGCACGGGGAGAAGGTGAAGCGGCAGGAGTCTGGCATGGCCGTGGTGGAGCATCAGTGCCAGAAGAAGGGGGGGAAGGCAACCCAAAAGACATGACAATGCCATTAAAGCCCTTCCCCCTCCTCCGGCTCTGATGTGGAGTCCCCCCCGGGCCCCAGGAGTCTGCAGCTGCGAAGGCCTTTTGGGCTGAGGTGGAGAGGTCTACCCGCCACTTTATACAGGGCCTACGGCTGCATGCACCATGGAGGGCCTATGGCTGAATGGAGAACCACCTGGTGGAACAGTTCCATGAGTTAGAACTCGAGAAAAAGCAGGTGGAGGCATACTCCCAGTACGTCTCCGCCAAGATGGAGAAGCTGGAACTGTGCCACCAGTCGCTCTCCAGGTGGCATGCAGCCGTGGCGGGGGCTGTGGACTTTGCCTCGGCCCACGGGTACAAAATGCCAGAGCACAGGGTGCCCGCCCCTCGGTCCTGTGCTGCACCCCAGCTTTTGCCTTTCCCCCAAGTTCCAGGGGACAGGCCCAACAAAGACTAGACCCCCAGGTTAAAAGTTAAGTTTCCTTTCTTTTTATATATGTTTGGTTTTGGTTTTATACTGTTGTTTAATGTTCATTGTTGTTTATAAGGTTTTATTAAAAGTTATATTTGTTTTGTTGTTATGAACTTTGTTTGAACTTTCCAATCTTTTATACCTCGGTGCTGAAGTTCTGGCAGGTGGCAGAATCTCATTGTATATACAGCTTGTCCGTGTCAGATTCCTACCTGAAAGCAGCAGCAGATGTAGCATTAGCGTATTAGCCCCAATATGTTCCAGCAGCAGGGTCTCAACTTGCAGACAGCCTCCCAGGAGGAGCAGGGCTTGTGTCTGTGTGGGTGTGCCAGGGAGAGAGAGAAAGAGAGAGACAGGTTCTTTTGGCAGCGAGCATCCATGGGTGGGTGCGGAGGAGTAGACTGGTGGGGGGGCAGGATTGCAGGCAGGNCAAACAGATCGTGGTTTGGGTTTGGTCATTCGGTTTGGTCCTGTAGTTTGGTTCAGTTGTTCGGTTCGGTCACCGAGTTTGGGTTCGGTGGAATTCGGTTCAGTTTGGGGATTTGGAAAAAGGTATCGCATGATCCCATGATTGCGTCGAAAACCAGAAATTCAAGTGCGTGCGGTGTGGCGAGAGAGTGTGTGTGGTGGCTGGCTGGGTATTTGGTGTGTTTGTGTTGGACTGTGTGTTGGTTTCGGTTTGACTGTTGGTTTGGCTGGTTGGAGAGTGTTGGTGGGTGACTGTTGGTGTTGGCAAATGATTGTTTAATTTTTTAAAAAATGAAGAAGGTGACTAAATGCCAGGCCTGGGGGAAGGCCAAGGTGGCAGAGCCGGTGGTAGAGGAAGAGGTTCCTGCTGCTGCTCCTGGACCTTCAGTGGTGGAGGAGGAGCAAGAGCCAGCGGGCACAGGAGGTGCTGCCACTGCTGCCAGATTTGTAAACTTTATTTTTACTTTGAGGTCAAGAAGAATACTATCTGTTAGAACGAGCTCACTGGCGTGCGGGTGGGTGCGTGGGTGGTGGGCATCAGTCAGGCACAAACAGTTGCATCAGTGGGTGGCATCGGATGTCTGCCACAGAGAGAGAGGGTACTGTAGTGTGGGGGGCTCTTCCAGCAGTCAGGCATGAGCACGAGCACCCCCACCCAAACATGTGCCAGGCTAGCAAAGGTCTCCACTCTCCAGTTGCCATCCCCACGCACCCCCAAACAAGAGCAGGATTTGCACATGCCAGCCAGCCAGGGTCTGTCCATTGTCATCCTTCCCCAGCACCCAAAGAAGGGCAGGATTTGCACATGTCAGCCAGCCAGGGTCTCCCCATTGCCATCCCTTCCCAGCACCCAAAGAAGGGCAGGATTTGCACGTGCCAGCCAGCCAGCATCTCCCCATTGCCATCCCTCCCTAGCACCCAAAAAGGGTAAGATTTGCACATGCCAGCCAGCCAGGGTCACCATCTCCGGTTGCCATCCCTAGCACCCCAAGGAGGGAGGACTAGAGGCATCATCATAAATTCATGATATTACTTAGGTGTTGTTAACTAACTACTTGTTTATGTGTTCCTGTTCCAGAGAGGGTGATGAGGAATCTGTTGCTGCCAGTGCCAGGCGCAGGTCATCAAGGCAGAGGTCGGACTCACCAGTGCCACCCCCAGACAGTCGGCGGAGAAGATCTGATGTCTGGAGGTGGTTTGTGAAGGGTGACACATACACCGTATGCACGGTAAGGCACTGGGGCTGGAACTACAGGGAATGGATTGCCCTATGACCTGTTAGGAACAGAAGACCCCTGCAGAGAGAGATTGGCCAAATGGCCACCCACCCACTTGTGGAGACAGAATGCAATCAGGGCTTGATAGACTATTGGTCTGATACAGTATGACACTTCTTATGTTCCTATCTTTTTGTGTTCTTTAGATATACAGCAAAAAATTCAGACTGGCCATGGAGAGGACCACATCCGGCCTAACTTCCACATTGAGAAGCTGCACGGGGAGAAGGTGAAGCGGCAGGAGTCTGGCATGGCCGTGGTGGAGCATCAGTGCCAGAAGAAGGGGGGGAAGGCAACCCAAAAGACATGACAATGCCATTAAAGCCCTTCCCCCTCCTCCGGCTCTGATGTGGAGTCCCCCCCGGGCCCCAGGAGTCTGCAGCTGCGAAGGCCTTTTGGGCTGAGGTGGAGAGGTCTACCCGCCACTTTATACAGGGCCTACGGCTGCATGCACCATGGAGGGCCTATGGCTGAATGGAGAACCACCTGGTGGAACAGTTCCATGAGTTAGAACTCGAGAAAAAGCAGGTGGAGGCATACTCCCAGTACGTCTCCGCCAAGATGGAGAAGCTGGAACTGTGCCACCAGTCGCTCTCCAGGTGGCATGCAGCCGTGGCGGGGGCTGTGGACTTTGCCTCGGCCCACGGGTACAAAATGCCAGAGCACAGGGTGCCCGCCCCTCGGTCCTGTGCTGCACCCCAGCTTTTGCCTTTCCCCCAAGTTCCAGGGGACAGGCCCAACAAAGACTAGACCCCCAGGTTAAAAGTTAAGTTTCCTTTCTTTTTATATATGTTTGGTTTTGGTTTTATACTGTTGTTTAATGTTCATTGTTGTTTATAAGGTTTTATTAAAAGTTATATTTGTTTTGTTGTTATGAACTTTGTTTGAACTTTCCAATCTTTTATACCTCGGTGCTGAAGTTCTGGCAGGTGGCAGAATCTCATTGTATATACAGCTTGTCCGTGTCAGATTCCTACCTGAAAGCAGCAGCAGATGTAGCATTAGCGTATTAGCCCCAATATGTTCCAGCAGCAGGGTCTCAACTTGCAGACAGCCTCCCAGGAGGAGCAGGGCTTGTGTCTGTGTGGGTGTGCCAGGGAGAGAGAGAAAGAGAGAGACAGGTTCTTTTGGCAGCGAGCATCCATGGGTGGGTGCGGAGGAGTAGACTGGTGGGGGGGCAGGATTGCAGGCAGGCGACGGTGGCCACTGGTCAGCCAGGCATGAGCAGCGGGAGCACCCAGAATGGAATGACAGCCCCCCATGACTGGAATGATGGTCCCAGAATCTCGCTGATGGTTCCTGGGACGGGCGGGCATGACTGCTTCAGGTACAGTGGAATGACAGCCTATGGGAGCTGAATGATGTCCCTAGAAGTAGTGCATGGTTGAGAACACTTCATTCAAACGTGCAATAGGTAGGTATAGAAATGCACACAGGCAGGCACATAATACGTTCCACTTTTTGTTATATTCCATCTCATTCTGGTACACTTTTTCAGCTGCTGGATGTGGGCATCAGGCACAGATGGGAGTTCTTCCTGTTTCTGGCAGGTGGCAGCTTGAGCTGGCCTCCCCTCCACCCCATCACTCTCGTTCTAGCGGGGAGCCTCTCTCTCTCTCCCTCTCTCTCTCTGGCCATATAGTGCAGGTGACAGCATGGGTGGGATCGTGTCTGTCTCTCCTTCTAGCAGTGGGGAGACTTTCTCTCTCTTATTTCTCTCTCTCGGCAGCAACCTGGGCGGGCAGGAAGAGGCAGGAAAGAGGGCTCAAGCAGGCTTTGAGCTTGGCGGCAACCTGGGGTACAGAACCCTTGGCACAGACAGCATATAGGCCTGGGGGCCATTTGCACTAGCAGCAGCAGACAGTGGGTTGCCAGGGTACAGAATGCCAGGGACACTGGTAGCCCTGTAGGAACATCGGAAGCAGCAGCACCTGATCCAGCACCAGCAGCAACAGAGACAGATGCAGCCTCAAGTCCTGCAGGCCTTCCAGTGCCCTGTGTGGCAGTGGAGGGGGCACTGCCAGGAGGCGACGCTGACCCGCTGAAGTCTGTTGCCCTAAAGCAGGCCTGCTGAATTTGGGGCGTGGTGATGTGCTCGGGCTACTGCTGCTGCCGCTCCCCAGGCACGGCCTCTTCCACCTCTAGCACACACGCCATTGCCTCCCCTACAGGCAGCAGACCAGCCTCTCCTTCCCTTCTCCATTTCTCCCTCCAAAATAATGTTTTTTATATTTTATTTTATTTTTATTTAAATTTTTAAATCTAATATATACACACATACATATATATACATACATATACATACATACATATATATACATATATATATACATATATATATACATATATATANTAACTATCTATATATATATACAATATTACACAGGGGGAAACACAAAGAACACAGGGAGGGGTACAAAATTGAAATGAAAATCAAGCTAATAATAATCCTACTCTAAATAAATCCAAAACTTAAAACAGGGGAAGGGAATAATCAGGGATGGAATAAGAGGGAGAGGGAAAGGATTCAATGGAGGGGGGAGGGAGGAAGGAAGACTGAATACAGGGAACACAGGGAGGGGTAAAAACAAAAAATAACACCTAAATCTATCTAATATAATCTAAATAAATGATAATATGGTGGTAAACGGGATGGATGGGTGAAATAGGAGGAGGATGGCAATGGAATGGGGAGCTGGGAACTGCTGGGAGAGGGAGCCTTCTGAAACACCTGCTGTTCAGGAACAGTGACTAGCTCAGAAGGTGTCGGCAGGGGAGAGGGCAATGAGTTTTGTTACTTGCGGCGCCCGCCTCACCACAAGCCCCATTGGCTCCATGCAGCCTAGCCCATGGCCAATCGCAGACTGCGAAGCCAGTGGTCTGAGGAGAAAAGGGATGGTGATTGGACAGGCTGACTGCTACTCCAAGCCTCTCCACCCCTGGTGCCTGGAATTCTGCTCCTCAGCTGACCTCCCCCCTCCCTGTGCCTGGCTGGGCCAGGCATTGGGTCACCAACTGGCTGTGGTCACGTTTCTCCCACCCAAACCACTTGAACACGATCTGAACTGACCGAACTGTTTGGTCATTTCGGAGTTCGGAATCAAGTACAGTAGTTCAGTAGGTTCAGGTTCGGTCATCTGAACAGGCCGAGTTCAGGCCGAACTCCGAACTTCCGTACCTAGTTTGCCCATCTCTACACCCCATCTCCCTTGCCAAACACCTGGTGGAACAAACAAGTCTTACTCATATGCCGGAAGGGAGGGAGGTTTGGGGCCATTCGGGCCTCTGCTGGGAGGGAATTTCACAGCGTAGATGCGGCCACCGAGAATGCCCTTTCCATAGTGGCCCCCCGGGGGACCTTGAGAAGGGCGCTCCCAGCAGACCACAGTGGTCACTCCAGAGCATGAGGTGTGAGGCGATCTCGCAGGTAAGTCAGGCCAAAACCATGCAGGGCTTTATAGGTCAACACCAACACCTTGTATCAGGCCCAGAAGACTAAAGGCAACCAGTGCAGTGCCTGGAGCACTGGTGTAATGTGCTTATGGTGGCTCAACCCCATCAGGAGGTGGGCCACTGCATTCTGCACTAGCTGCAGTCCCTGAACCATCACCTTGGGTAGCCCCACGTAGAGCACATTACAATAGTCGAATCTTGAGGTAATGAAAGCATGGATGATAGCAGCTAGGTTGCTGTCTGAAGCATATGGCCGAAGTTGACGTACTAGATGTAATTGGTGAAACGCATTCCTTACCATTGCCCCCACCTGGAGATTCATGTGGAGCTGTGGGTCGAGGAGCACACCCAGACTGCGAAGCTGGGGAACTAGCGGACGATGAATCCCATCAAGGATGGGCACTGCTACGTCCACCACCTTACCCACCATCATCACCTCTGTCTTATCAGGATTCAGCTTCAGACAGCTCACCCTCATCCAGTCCCCCACAGCCGCCAAACACTGGGTAAGCACCGAGACTGCCGGGTCTGGGTCAGAAGAAAAAAAAAAGAGGTAGAGTTAGGTATCATAAGCATGTTGATGACACCTCACCCCATACCGTCTCACGACCTCACCGAGTGACTGCATATACAGTCTGCATATACATTCTCTGTCCAAAACTCTGCTGCCAGGGTCATCCACCTCGCCAGTCGCTTTGACCATGTGCAGGCCCTCCTCTCTTCGCTTCACTGGCTTCTCCTTCCTGAACGAATCCTACCCAGGCTCCTAGTCTTCACCTATAAAGCTCTTCACAACCTTGCTCCCCCCTACCTCTCTGCACTTATCGCCCTCCATACTCCAGCCCGTGTACTTTGCTCCTCCTCTGTCCCTTCTCTCACCCTTCCACGCCTTCCCTGCTCCCCTAAGCACCTTCGTCCCTTCTCACTTGCTGCCCCCCATGCCTGGAACTCCCTCCCTGTCCACATCCGCCTTGCCCCCTCCCTTCATACCTTCAAATCTCTCCTTAAAACTCACCTCTTTCGCTCTGCTCTGTCTGACTCTTTATCCTGCTGAGCCACTATTCCTATACCTACGATCTGTTTACCCTTTTCCTTGCAACATGGACCTGCCTGCTGTCATTCTCATCGTAACCAAGCCAAGCACGTGCACTTGAGACCTCGCATCTTCATGAATGTTAGACCCCTTGTCTCTCCCTCTGTTCCCCTTCCTAAGTCTCTCCCCCAGCTCCTGTCTCTCAGATTGTAAGCCCTAGGGGCAGGGACCGTGTCTATATTTTATTACTTTTACTTTATAAAGTGCCAGGTACACTGCTGGCGCTATATAAATATTTGTTATTAATAATAATAATAATAATAATAATAATAATAATAATACAGGTTGAACAGGAGAGGGGACAGAATGGAACCTTGTGGGACACCACATGTGAGGTCTCAAGGGAATGAAGAACATTCCCCAAGCACTATACGTTGAGTTCTTCTGCCACAAAAGAGTGGAACCATTCAAGAATAATCCCGCCCACCCCAGCACAGTCCTGTAAGTGAGTCACCAACATCTCTTTTTGGATACTTTGTTTATTTTGATTTGTTTCCCTATTTCAGTTACTTGGGTGGTGTGTTTTAGCATAATTGTACACTAGGTTGTTGCACAACAGTTATTGTGCTGTTGCTACTAGAACAATGGTATAAGTGAGCAACAGTAGACACATGGATTATTTATTTATTTATTTATATAGAAGAGGCAATGTACCTGGTGTTTAATAACGCTAAACAGTATTGTCAACGTTACTGAAACACCAAAATAAAAATAAAATAATGAGGTTTCTAAATGCAGGTTCCTTCTTTCACCTCCACTGATCTGAAATATGAGATGGATTAATCCCAAACGAGGTGTTAAAGCTTGGAGATTATTTTCTTTTTTATATTTGCCTCCCAGATTTCACCACTTTAATTCAAACTCCTTGAGCCAAATTTTGTTCTCACTTACAGTTATCGAACCCTACTAACATCAAGGCTATGGCATGGATGGAACCCAGGGATGGAATTTGATCACTGGGATCTTTGCTCAGTTTGCCGTTCAGTTAGCCTGGTGATTAGACAGCCCACCTTGAAATCTAGACTTCTTTCATTCCAGTAAATTCTTGAAACTACCTAAATTGCTAAACCAGAGGTTTAGTTCAAAATAGCTGCAGGTCTTTATGACTTTTCACTAACATAACTGAGGTGTCTGTGTGAATTGAAAACAGGAGCTTTGGGAAGATAATGAAGAGAGAGAGAGAGAATTTTGCTATTTCATGGGCAGAAAAGATGTGGGGAATGGACTGAGATATTGCTGCCCTCTCCCTGTCAAATCACACTCCTCCCAACATGCTACTAGTAGACACCCTCTCTGAATTGCTACCCCCCGCAGTGGCCCAAAGGGCTAGGCTGTCTTCCACTGCCCACTCCCACCATGTTAGCTGCCAACAGCCCTATTATGTCACTCAGTTATTCAGAAATGGGGAGAACATCTGCTACCCGAGGATAATACCCACATTTTCAAGCAGTGTACTAAGTCCAAGTACCAAATCACACAATTACCCCAAAATAGCAGGTATTACTGTTCTCAGGTTACCATTTTACAAATTGGCGAATGGTAAATTAGTACCATAACTTGGTAAAATTGAGATGGGAAGTCAGAAAAGTGGTTACCAGAAGTAAAGAAAATTGGAACAAATCTCTGCTGTCATGTAGTTTCTTTGAAAGCTTCACGAGCACTACTTTTTTTATTACAGAGGGATCACTCAAATAGAGAGATGCTTTTCTGAGCTGTGACAGTTAGGAATGCAAAGTAAATGAGAAAGCATTTAATTATCTAAGATGCTGGGAAAACACAGCTTTATCGTAGCCTAAAATGTACTTCCAATTCCATGTTCCGATCTCATACTCGGGAATGGATCTATTGCCAGTAGGGATGTGCAAATGCAGTTCAGAAGTTCGGACCGAACTCAAATAGTTCGGTCGACCAAACCGAACTTGAATTCGACCAAACTGTTCGGTCGAATCCAAACCAGTTTGGAATGCCAAAAAAAACGATTTTGAATGTACGAACTCGGTTTGGAAGTTTTGAATTCGACCGAACTCAAATAGTTCGGTCGACTGAACTGAACTTTCGAACTGAACTTGATTTTCGAACTGAACTGAATTTTCGAACTCGGTTCTGTTCGCACATCCCTAATTGCCGGTCTATCAAGTACAGACACATGAAGTGAAAGACTGTAAAACACAGGGCATTAAAATTTCAGACCATGGCCTGGTAAAAACTATCAGTCTCATTAGTTGGGAAGCAGGGAGATAAGGAACTTAGATGGAGAAATAATTTTACTACAAACTCCCCCACCCCACCCCCTCATAATGTTAATTATTATTATTATTATTATTCTTATTAGCATTTATATAGCGCCAGTGATGGACCTGGCGCTTTACAAAAAAATAAGATAGACACAGTCCCTGCCCGAGAGGTTAATGATCCAAAAGCTACATGGCAAGGCCATTTAGACAACAATAATGGCACAGTAACAGATGAAAAGCTTTGAGATGCAGCCAAAGTGATAAAGAGAGGAAATAATAGAGGAAGCTGTCACTACAAAAAACATAATTGCTGAAAGGGCTGAAAACCTGTTCCTTAGCAATGATGTTCAAGGTCACGTAACAGTGATAGTTCTTTGTAGAGCAAATGGGTAATACATTTGCTACACAATTCTAAGTTGTCTGTCGGGTGTTCAGTCGATACCCGAGCATGGAATAAGGCACTGTTACCTGAAAATACCAGGTATTGCCATTACCAAGTTGCTGATTTACCATTTTGCAAATCAGAAAACCAGAAAAAAAAAATCGATACTTGAAGTCATAAAGTCAATACTGGATCATAAAATTGTTATGGGAATCAATAAAATGGGTAATCCATCAGGAACGAATCAATTAGTATCCGATGTTCCTGGGGTGGGTACCGTAATTTCA
Organism: Sphenodon punctatus; assembly: GCA_003113815.1. Taxonomy (NCBI): domain Eukaryota; kingdom Metazoa; phylum Chordata; class Lepidosauria; order Sphenodontia; family Sphenodontidae; genus Sphenodon; species Sphenodon punctatus. The sequence continues at coordinate 4,799,823 of QEPC01000493.1, read as the reverse complement.
ACATGTATATCCATTTTTGCAGGTACTCATTTAGATCTATTGTGGCAAATCTACAAGGGATGGGAATTTCAGTTTTGGATAGAAGAAATGAAATGACCCGAAAATTACTGTTTCAGCTCTATCTGAAATTTCAGTTCTTGTTTTGGTTTTGGTTGTTTTGAGGTTTTTGCAGTGATTTTGTTTTTCTTTTCAATGCAAAAAAAACGGGGGAAAAACCTCAGTGCCAAAAACCCAAAACTGAAACGAGAACCAAAATTTTCGGAGAACTGAAACCGAAAAAAACAAAACCAAAATTGTTTCCACAGTCCCATCCATAAAACCTACTTTAGAGTTAGCTAGCTGGCTAGGAGGAAACTAAGAGCAATCTAGATAGATATGACAGGGATGGGGATCAGATATGGTCCAACACTGTTTTTTTCTATTTGTTCCCTTTCCACTTCCTCTAGTCCCCAGCAGAACTGAACTTAATAATAAGTTTATTAGTATCTGCCATTTCTGATAGTTTGACAGTTATCCACTGATTAACCGATTACTGTGATGGCTAACTGACAAACCAAATAACTGGATCATACCACTAAGGTTAACCTGTTTGCCTTATTACGGTTACTGTATTACCGTTTAAAGGAATGTTACAGTTACTAGTCTGAAATCAGGTTGGGAGGGAGGAAGGGAGTAAACAGGAAGGGAATTATGAGCACACGGTAAACAGCAATATGGTAAATGGTGCACTGGAATGTTACGTGGCAATTCAGCAAATTGGTAAAATGGATAACAGGTTAATCCACAAACAATAAGCTTATCACTTGGTTTCCAGTTTTGCAGTTGTGGGATGGATACTGTGAATGGATAAACATTTCAGCTCTAGTTCCTAGATCCATCCTTTTCCCAAGAAGCATGTTCAGGGAAAAGGCAGAAGAGATGAAGGTGTGCACCCAATGATAGGAACTTGATGTACAGGCCAGATCCATGATTCAGACTCTTCTTCTCTCCCTTTTCCCGACAACTATGCATGGCCTCAGCATGCCTTCCCCATATCACTTGGCCATACCCTTATCTTTCAACAGTTCACTTCCTGCTGTACCTTATCCGTGCAAATTCCTCCTTTCTGTCTGAGATAATGCTTATATTTTCACATTGAAATAACTGGAACACTATGCACTGAACAGATTTTGGGGTAAATATCTCTTTGAACTTTTTGGTGTGGCCCAACAGTCATTTTTAAATTGCCAAGATGGTGATAATGAACAGTGCCCCAAACCAGCCTGGAGTACCTGCAAGATCAGGACCCCTCTCATAGTTTGCCAACTCCTGTGCACTAAAGCTGTTTGGTAATTGGTCCTGGAGCAATATGGCAGTTCTCCATGATGTGCTTTGGTGAATTGATCTCAGTGTTGTACTCCATGGGCCTCTGCACGTAGTCCGTCAGTAGAGTTTAATAATTAGTAAGTTATGCTACTGATTTTCCAGTTAGTGGTTGAAAAATTGGGACAGAAAACTGAAAAACTGGGACAAGAAATCGGTATTCTGGGACCGGTACTTGACATTCCAGGACATTGGGTACCAAATCAAAAATCAATGTTTGAGTTGATTTGAGTACCAGAAATTCCACCCATTTTTGCAAGGTATTTGTTTCAGTTCTATCCCTCAGGCATTCGTCTGAGGGGATGCTGTTCATTGTCCCCATTCCAGATGGTTAGTCTGGCAAACCATTCAAGCACTAAATCCCTGTGTATTCCCAGTGCATCTTATAATTTAGGTCCCAGACACATTCCTATCACTCCCAGTTCCTCCTTGGACTCTGAAATCCCTGCCTAGGAAGGCATCTTCATTCAGGGGTCCCTAGCCCCAGTATCTCCCTACTAGTCTCCCCTTCCAGGCATCTTCCTTTGCATACCTTCAGACAACTACGGCTGAAATGAACTTTTTTTTCCTCGTGAGATTTTCTTGGAAGAAAAAGAACTGGGGAGTGAGATTTTTCTGAGTTTCACATTCTGTGCGAGTGTTCTTGTTGAGAAAGGTGTAAAAAAAAAAAAAGGCTGAGTGGCTGACCTACTCATGTGGCTGCTCTAAGTCCTGGACTACTGCAGCTGATTCTTCCTTGCCACCATCACCACCATCACCACCTATCTCAGCCAGGGTTGCTCCCCACTTCCTGCATTCAGAACTCCTGCAAATCACACCCTGGGAAGCATAGCAGATGCACTCCTCCTGCATTTTTGCTGTCTGTTTCTTCTTTCCCATTTCTTCAAATGTCCTGAGCATGTGAAAAGCCTCGGGGGACTTGGGACTTGAAGTTCCGTACTGACGGCCTCTCCCTTGGTTTACAGTAGCAGGCTCTTCCCGGCTTCTGTTTACCCACTGAGCATGCTCTGGTGGTGCTAGGACTGCTCTTCACTCTGCATGTCTATGCTACCTGCTGGGCTTTTTAGGCACAGGTTTTCACCACGGCTTGTGTTCAAAAGAAAACAAGTAACAGAATTACCATAAAAACAAACTATAGAACATAAAATAAAAACCAAATAGCACAATATAAATAAATAATATACAGAATACACAATATACAGAATCAAGGGGGCATAACTGCAATCAACAGACAATTGCATCTATTTGATTCAGCTTTAGAAACAAAAATGGCAAGACTAGTTAAAATATCAGAATCCTTTTTTCTGAAAGAGCCATATTAGTTTTTCAAAGTTTGATAGGTTATGTATCTTAATATAATTAAGACTGGTAGAAGATGAGCATCTCTAATTTCATTAAATAAAGAACAGCCCATCATGTAATAGGTGGTGTCTTCCACAGCTCCAGATTGGCACAGGCAATATCGCAGTTCTCTAGACAGTCACAACTTTCTTCTTTCTAGAACAGCAATCAACATTTGTTGTGTACGGAGTCTGCATAAAGCTGTTAACAGTGTCTGCTTGAAGTCAATAGATAAATATCTTTCCATTTCCCAGTCGGCCTTCCATAAAACATATGATGGTGCTATGCAGCTTTTCTGAGCTACTGCAAAGTCATTCTGCCAAAAAATATCTCTTAGTCTTTGAAATACTGATTTCCTGACACATGGTGCAAAAAAATAAATCCTATAATTGTCCGTAACATAAAATCCTAAACAAGAAACAGTAAAAGTTATAATAACAAAGGACCGCCAGGGTGATTGCTGTGAAGGGACACAATTACTAACCTCAATGAAATACATTTTAGGGAGTAGGGATAGCAAAAAAGTCAATATTTTGAACCAGTATCCTAACAGTCTAATAATAATAGTAGTCAGCAAAGTCTCTGCACTAGTCTCAAATCTTAAGAATACAGATGAGGTGGAAGGGGAAAGTCCAAATAAATATTGTCAAAATTTGTTCTGGAAAATGTCAATATTTGAATCTGCTGAAAACCCCCAGATTTCTGCTCCATATAAATTGGGAAACAATTTTTGCATGAAAAGCATGCAAAGCGGTCAGAACAGACCTCTTTGCAAATACATCATGGAAACGCTTGATGGCCAAAGCAGACTGAGTAGCTCTAGATCTGACAAACTGAATTTGGCTATTTAAAGTCAAAGAGGAGGATAAAAATCAACCCCAAACAGAGCCAGCCCCAGGCATGCGTTACATGTGTGGCTGCACATGGTCCTGCAGCCAGCTGGGGCCCTGCACTTGCCTGGCTGGGGGCCAGGCTTCAGCCAGCTTCTCCCCCAATAAGTTCTTCTGCCTTCCCTCCCTGGCTCCGGTCACCATCCCTCACCTACCTCTGCCTGCTAGTAGTGCTGCAGCAGCAGCGAGACACCAGGACAGTAATCGGACTGGGAGATAAAGCTGTTTCTTTACAAACAACTCCTCCCCATGTGAGTGATCAGAAGGTTGTTACCTTGTAAAGAAGGTTCTTTGAGATGGCTGCCAACATTCTCACAACTGGGTTCTGTATGCTCACGCTATTCAAATAATAGACCACATGATGGTCTCAAGCTCCTCTAGTATAAAAAGCACTCTTCCCCGCCCCCCCTCAGAATGACAGTTCCTTCCAACCATCTCTAGGAATATAAGAAAATTCCATGTGGGGCTGGAAGGGTGGGTGTTGTGAGAATGTTAGGAGCCATCTCAAAGAACCTTGTTTACAAGGCAGAAACCTTCTGTTCTTCAAGTGGCTCCTCACAGGCCATTTTCCCATGGCTCTGCTGGGTGGGGGGGTCCATGGGCAGGCAGGTGTGTGGGCAGTGCATGCACATGTTCGCACATGCATCCCCACTCACCCACACCCACGGAGTAACTGTCATGTTCCCCGGTTGCTCTGTGCATGGGGACAAGTGAGGGGTGAGTGGGGATGCATGTTAGGTGGGCGTGTGCATGCACGCACCCCCACTTACCATGTGCGCGTGTGCCGTGTTGTTGACACGGGGATCCCCTACCCATGAACATGCAGAAATCTGTGTGTTCATGGGTGGGAGAGGCCCATGTAAAAAGGATCACATTCTCACAACTGTATTACTTATACTATCTTAGGTAGGAATTTAGGATGTAAACCAATATCTATTCTATCTTGGAAAATCTGCAAATATGGATCTCTGATTATTATGGCTGCTATTTCACTAACTCTTCTTAATGAAGTTATTGATATCAGGAATGTTGTCTTTAAACCCGCACCCCATAACCAGTTCATTTGCGCCCGCCCCCCGCCCCCATATAATGAATTTCATTCTCGCTGCCCCGGGGGCGCAAATGAAATGGTTATGGGTGGGGGTCAGCGTGAATTGATTATATGGGGGGAAAGGGTGCAGATGAACGGGTTATGGGGTGGGGGCAGCATGAATTGATTATGGGGGCACAAGTGAACTGGTTATATATAGGTCTCTTTTCATGGCATAATGCGCATAATAGGCTGGCTGCATTTTGGGTGTCTTGTGTATTTGATAGCAGCACCACTGGATTGGCTGCGCTGCGTGTGTGCACAAGGCACGGGCAGCAAGAAGCAACAGGCCCTGGAGGCCAGGCTGGCTAAGCTCACCCCTCCCCCAGTAAGGCAGTCAACGCAGTCAAACTCTCTGTGCCTGCCTCACTGCCTGCCCGCCTGTCCCTGCAGTGGAACCACTCCTGGGAAGTGATGGTAGACACTCAGCTGGGGAGGGTAAACATTAGGCTGAGCGCCAGGTAAGGCAGCCAAGGGGTGGCAAGCTGGGAGGTGGGGGGAGAGGCATGGGGAGGCCATGCTTCTCCATGGCTGTTTGGAGGGGTGGAGAATGGGAATCCTTTCTGTCCAGAGGAAGTAAATGTTATGTAAATGTACACATTTGCATAATTAGATGAGGGCTAAATATGCAAATTAGACCCTGCACCAAGACTTTGCACATGGGCTCACAAACCCTGGGGCCAGCCCTGACACCAAATATTTGTAACCCGTGTCCACCTAAAGTCTGTTGGAAGCAATTGCTAAAGATAGGTCTTTGGGGTGATTGTCCCAATAAATTATTTTAGTTTTGGAATAGTTTATGCATAACTGGCAGCACACAGTTGTGAAAATTTTAAAATAGTTCTCTGAAGGCCAATTGGTGTTCTACAGATTATCATAGCAGCATCTGTATACATTCAAACAACAACAGCTGTAGATAACAATTCTGAGGGAGGGTGTGAAAATCCATATCACACATATCACTGATGATATCATTCACATATTAAATTAAACAAAAGAGGGGCCAGAATGCAGCCTTGGTGTACTCCCTTATGAGTAGTGAATTTCTATCTCAATTCTCCCTTCAACCGATATCTAACTTGTGCCCAAGTATTGTCATGATATGCAATGAGCAATTTCAGGAGAGCAGGATCTACGCCTAATTTATTAAATTTATACTAGAGTAAGTCCCTATCTATAGAGGCAAAAGTAGCTGATAAATCAACAAAAGCAGCAAATAACACTCATTTAATCACTTGAGTATATTTATGCCTTAAATGTTGCAACATAAACAGATGATTCAATGTGGAGTAACCGTCTCTAAATCCTGCTTGTTCTTCGAACCATAAAATATTTTCAGACATCCAATCTGATAAATGGTATGAAAGATGACTCCTGAAAATTTTGCCAGAGATAAACTGATCAGTTGATAGGACTCTGGCTTGTCTCTGCTGCCGCTTTTATATGTCTGGATGATGATATTGCCTTTCCAGGACTTAGGAATTTGGAATGTACTAATTATGCTATTAAACCATGCCACAAAAACTGGAGTCCACCAGTAGGCCAGGTGCCTTATTCTTCTTTTATTACTTAATTAAATACACTGCCTGATCATCTGTAATAAACCAGGATAATCCAAGGGCATGTGCTCCATGGGACATGATGCAATTAGTGTTAGCTGAAAATGGGGCAGTAAAATATTCAACTCATACATTGGGCAAGATTTTTGGCCGGAAGCCCTCCTTCAGTTCCTGGAAGACCTAGAAGAGGTCTGAAGCACTCTGAAGTGCCGCCAGAGCCGCTGCCACTGCCACTGCTACTGCTACTGCCGGACCTGGGGCTGCAGCCCTGGCACCACCAGGTAGGTCGATCCCTGGGGTGGGTTTTAAAAAAAAATTTTTATTTTTTTTAACCAGGCTGGGAAGGGGGGGAAGGTGAACCCCAGTGCCCCTTCCACCCCTGTAGCCTGGGCCTGTCTCTTATACACATCTAGATGTGTATAAGAGACAGAGGCCTGGAGGGGGAGGGGGGGAAGGAAAACCAGGTCCCCCATCCCGCACCCCGCCCAAATGGGTTCGAAACCCAAACTTTATTCAGCCAGTTCAGGCGGGGGGCAGTTCGGGTTCGGGGTGTTTGCAAATGGCCCAAACACCCTGGGTTCGGGCCGAACACCAAACCCCTGAACTCTGTTCGTACATCCCTAAGAATACCCCATATTCAGCTGGAGATATAGAGGAAAGTGAACAGTTTCTGATTGACAAAAAAAAATCACAAAATCAAAAATATCAGGCCAGGATAGTGGTTTTATCAAAAAATAATCCGATTGTACCCCTAATCAAAATAGAAGTAATATTTATTTATTTATTTCCAACGTTTATATCCCACCTCTCCTGGCTAAGCAGCTCGAGGCGGGTTACAAAAATTAAAATATTTAAAAATATACAAAAAATATATAAAATACATAAAAGGGAGGCATAACAAAAAAACACCATCCTCCCCTTCACCCACCTCCCTCACAAAAGGCTTAATAAGGTTAGCGCTAGCACTTGGAAAGGAACTATTGACTGTTTTAAAATTGAATGATAATAACAGTGAATATAATTTACTACCAACATTGTTAACTCCTGTATCAACAATCTTGGGGGGAATAATACCCCAGATCTTATTAACAACACTGTACTCCTCTTTAACCCAAGATTGGTCCTCTAGCCTAGTACTGAAGTCTCCAGCGATCAGAAATCTATCCACAAAAAATTCCATTTTAAGAGACTCTAAATAAGAAGAAAATAAATCCAAAATGTCAAAAATATGAACTTTAGAAGAAGAAAGGAGGAATATAGACATTAACAATGATCCAGAAATTGCCATACTGAGTTGTAGATCTGATGCATAAAGAGATATCAGCACAAGATAGGAGCTGTTGAACTTGCAATTTCAATTCATTAGCCACCAGGGTTAAGATGTCTTCATGAGGCTGTCCTCTAGATTCAGATATAGTACCAGGTAAAAGGAAACATACGTAATCTTTGAAGAAAAAGGACTCTGTACACCATGTTTCTTTTCAGGGCCGGCCCCAGGATTTGTGAGGCCATGTCCGAAGTCTTGGTGTGGGGCCTAATTGACATAATTAGGCCCCACCTAATTATGCAAATGTGTAAATTTACATAAAATTTACTCCATCTGGACAGGAAGGATTCCCATTTTCCACCGTTCCAAGCAGCCATAGACAAGCATAGCCTCCCAATGCTTTCCCCCC
>QEPC01000493.1:4772992-4785042 GCA_003113815.1 Sphenodon punctatus | reverse complement strand
GATGTTTAAGATCTGGGCGAGTGATTTAGACACACAGAAAGTTCAGGATGTAACAGCAAACATGCAGGAGAAATGTGTATGTAAAAAGTGTCCTTCTTGTTTCCCCCCTCGCCCCACAGAGAAGCTGAGTAGTGAAAGACCCAGCAGCTAGAGAAGTCCTGGACTCTTGAGAGGCAGCCAGGTGAGGCAAACAGCATTTGTTTGTAAATGAAAGACCCTTCCCAAGTCTGCACATGCAGGTGGAGGACTGTTTATCCGATTTTCATTTTTCTCTCTGAGAATCCAGGCAGTTCTCAGCTCTTTCTCATTTGCAAGACTGAGCCGAGAATCCTGATTCTCATTGAGAAAGAAGAGAATGCAAGGATCAAGTTTCAGCCCTAGATACAACGCAGCCTCTGAGTTCACTCATGTCCCCTCTCAGTAGGGTTCTGGTACTACTTGTCCAAGCTGGTGCCTTAGGTTCCCTTTCCCTCTTCTTGGGGCTCCTGCCCTGATTTGGGTCCCATCTTGGGCCTCTGTATAAAAATCTGGCTCTTCCAGAGATAGTGTCTTGGGCCCCTTTGCAGGCTCCTATCACTAAACCCCCACTTGGTCCCTAAACCTTCTTTCACTGGGTATGGCTTATGTTGTGCTAATTGGGTTTAGCGACCTTTTCCATTTGGCTCAACACCTGGTTGACAGTAAGCCAGAGTTTGCCAACACAAAAGCTACCAGGAACCTGCCGGACTCTCCCTTGCTCCCTAACAAGGGCAGCAGGACTCTCCAAACTCCTTCCCGCAGTAGCCTCTGGCCTTGATAGATCTTCCTCAGGGGTCCCCTCCATCCTGCATTAATCCCTGAATTGAACCCTCCTTTAACCTGCTGCATTCTGTGATAGTACTGCCCTCCAACACCTCTGCTGGTCTTATAAGCCTAGGCCTCTGATCACCTGAATGGGCCCACTTCTGACGGGAGGGGATGCAACTTGCTCTCTCTCTTACCCACACACACACACTTTTAACCTTTTCCTATCCAGGTTGTAGATGATTAGTGTCAAGATGCAGTCTATTTATGTACCTAGTTCTGAAATGATTCATCCCCTAGCACCCTGCCACATTACATCTGCAACCGGCTTAGCCTCTGTCAGCCTAGTGAGCTAATAATCTACATGAGTTCCAGACTTTCATGCATCGTGTTATTGCCAGGGACTCACCAATGGGGAACACACAGTTAAATGCATCTCTGGTTACTGCTAAACCAACAGGACAAGAACAAAAAGATTTATCTGAAATCAGCTACAGAAAGAAATTTCAAGGCTATAAATAGCCAAGACAAATGGGTAGTGAATACACTAGCGTATAATCCAGATGCTGGTTTTGAAAGCAAGCACACTATTAACTTGTACAAAATATTTATTAGGAGATTTATGGGGGTACGAATCAGAGATGTTGAAGTAAGAGGACATAATGCTTTGCGATGAACAATGGCATGTTCTTGACTTAAAAGAAATAAGCAACAGCTTCTAAGTGGGGGTAAAGGGAGACAGAGGAGACACATGAAGCTGGGAATTTAACATTTTATAGGCTATCTATTTGAGTTTGTTTGTTTCCTGGGATGATATTTGGATTCATGTCTTGGAGCAGAGAGAGGGCTTTCACAAAGTGACAGAAGCACAGTAAGTGATTTTATTGTATGGTTCTCTAGGATTTATGGTGTTTTCTCTCAGGAAATTATGAGGAATGGGTGGATATAAATTCTTTTTAAAAAAAGAAAAGAAAGTCAGACATTTGGCAACACGATTTCTCCTCCATGATCTTAGCAATCGATATCAAAGAATCTCTTATAAATACTCCTGATAGAAGAACAGAAATTGGCAATAGAATTACCCTTTAGGCCCCCTTTCCCTGAATCATTTGTTACCACAAGCTCTGCCCCCTCCCACCTAACTCAAATGCCACCACGTGCCCAGAAAGGCACACATGCCCAAGCACACAAACACAGATAGTCACACATACAGGATAACCAGAAGGGAAACAAAATTCAAACAAAATGAATCATTAATCTGATTGTGCACGCTCTACCCAATGCAAATGGACCCGCCCTCCAGCTGTGCCCGTTTAAAAATGGTAATCCTTAACCCATTGACTGCTTACGTATGGTTGTCTTCCACCTGTCTTTTCCATCAGGAGTCCCCCTCCCTCCCCTTGTAACTAGGTTAAGTTCATGCGCCAGCAACCTTTCAGCTTCATGGATGACATGTATCATTCTTTCCCCATGCTCCCCTCTCTCTTGTCCATTCTAGATTGCAAGCCCCATGGGGCAGGGGCCTTTTTAGAATCATGACTGTACAGCATGAGACGCATTGCTTGCACTATAGAAATAAATAACAAACAAGTAACAAACAATAGCAGCAGCCTACTTTGGCTGAGGCTACCATCAGTGGGTGATTTCAGACGTTACGGTAACATGGTGAACCACGGTGAATACCCACCTGTGGTCACCGTGTACCGTACGTCTGTTTGCGGCGCGCCAGATGTTGGCCACGGTCAATCCCCACATGGGGTTCGTTTGAACCACGCTTCCCGGGCTAGCCGGGGGAAGGTCCCGGGAAGCGTGGTCAAACGGACCCCGGGCCGTGGCCAAGGAAAAGTAACGTCTGGCCGCGTGCCACGGCCCGGGATCCCCGGCGGGATCCCGGGCCGTGGCACGATCGGCCGGACGCGGCGCCCGCATTGGCCCCGCCACCCGCCCGTCTCCTCGGAGGGCGGGCGGCGGGGTGCGTGGACGTTGCGCCGCGCGGCCCCGGCCCCTCCCACTTTCCCCGCCGGGATCCCCCCGGCACGTCTGTTGTGCCCTTATGGGGTGACCCTGGCGGGGAACGAAGCCGTTGGTGCCGGTACGGGGCCAACGGCCCGCGTATCGTCTGGAAGTACCCAGTGTGTTCAAACTACACCATTTCCAGCAAATAATCTCATCACATAATAGAGCTGGTGATCGTGGGATGCATACCCATCAGTATGAGGAGAAGGTACCAAGGTGGTGCAATTGCACCTCTTAACTGGTGGCCCTTCCCATCCCCTTAGGGTGGAGGACATGGCCACGTCATAAAAGGGTAGGTACAAAATGGCCAACCCACCTTTTCTTTTTTTGAGATGACTACACCCCCATAGTCAAGCATTGTGGCATCACTACAGTCAGGAACAGTGCTGAAACTCGGTATTTGGTTGTTTTTTTTAATAAACGGAGGATCACGGTGCTTGGCCCAGTACCATCAACTTCCGAGGTTCCAAGGATCAAGTCCGGTACTTGGAAATCTCGGATTCCACAATAAAGTGTTTATCTGCACTGTGTCTGGCAGTTTGGCCAGACGTTGGGATGTCTGGGACCCCTGACGTGACTTGAGTGACCCACCCCTGACCTTACCTTCTCTGAATTAGGAAACAAAACTTAGTGCCATATTTGGTAGACCCGGGGGGTGGGGGGGGTAATGGGAGGGGAAAGGTGAGGAGCATACAAACACAGGACAGCTTTTGATTGGCTTGTAGGGTAATTATTCAGTCTCTTTGGTGACTTTGGCTGTGTGTGCTACAGTACTCTATGTAAGTATTTCGGCTTGGAGTTGGACTCCTCATTTATGCGCACAAAATGTTATGCGCACAAAAAGTACCTGGCCATAGCAATGCTATGGATTTGGCACTTTTTGTAATAGGGGGGTTACATGCATCCAAGCTGGGCCCATCTGGGGCACATGGGGATACTTGCTGGTTAGTTGTGGTGTGTTTTGGGGAGGGGGATTGACTTGCATAGGGGCATGGAGCAAGGGAGGCATATTTTTTTTTGGGGGGGCTGCATCTTTTTTGTGGATCTGCCTGCTGACAGGGCAGGGACCATGTGCTCGGTGGCACCCCAGTGCTACCCACTCACCACAGAGCTTGCATAGGGGCATGCATGGGCTCATGGGGGGCAAACTTGCTGGTTATTAATTATATGTGGGTTTTTTGCAGGGGGGGGCACTCAGGTACCGAGTGTATCTGAATTTCTGTGATTCCAAGTTCAGAGATTCCAAGTTCTGAGGTTTTATGAGTTCCGGAGTTCAGAGTTCTTATTTCTGAGTCCTCGGTAACAGTTCTGAGTGGCGGTCGAAAACCTGGCTTCAGCACTCAGAACCTTGGAAACATTCCAACCCTCGTCAGGAAGGGAAAAAAGTCATGTGGGTGGGAAAGGGTCAAGACACCTCCTACACCATACATGGCTAGGCCCTTTTCCAAGTGCTGTGACATCAAGAGTCATGACCCTTGGAAAGGGGTGTAGCCAGGTCAGAAAGGGGTGAGATGAAAAGGTTCTCCTGTCCATCCCCCCATCCCTACTAAAGCAAATTCTACTAATGTCCCTACTTTGACTGAGGCTACCATCAGTGTGTTCAAACTACACCATTTCCAGCAAATACTCACATCACATAATAGAGCTGGTGATCATGGGATCCATACCCATCAGTATGAGGAGAAGGTACCAAGGTGGTGCAATTGCACCTCTTGACTGGTGGACCAGTCCCATGCCGTGAACAACTAACATAGCGCCAATGAAACAAATGGCATCATCACAGAACGGGAAGTGGAGGATAACTTTTATCTTGCAGATGCAGCCGCTACTTTTGCTTGCTGTACTGAGTCTGATACAGCGTAACATGGCTAGTGATAAGTTGGGGATAATGTCCGTTAAGAGAAGGGCGCTACAGCACAGGGCAAACCTTTCTTAATAGGAATCCCATGACAATGTATCAGGCAGCACTTACCAGCTGAAAACAGCTTCAGGGACGACTCTCGCAAACTAGATAAGGCAGTAATTTCATTACCGGGATTCTGGTTAAAACGAATCCAGCTCTTAGACAGGTTTGTTTTCTTACTTATTTAATTCTGTTTCAGTAGGATGAGCAGAAAGGTCCTGCCAAATAATGTGAGAAACAAATGTATCAGCCATTAAGCCTGTTGTCAGTAACACTAGCGCTAGTATGAGAGGGTACATAGAACAATTTGTTGTGATGAAAGGGAGGGAGGTCTACAGAGTAAATGGAATGTAATTGGCAAACTGGAGGTAAAATGAATTGCTTATTTTGTATTTACAGATATCATTTGCATATTCAAATAGCCATCTAGTATAGTAGCATACCCTCAAACATTTGATGGAGAGAAATAGGTATGATTCATGCCACCCCTAGCTTGGATACATTTACATTTATTTCAAACAAACAAACAGTGGCCATTTTAAATATGCACAGACTGTTTTTTTAATTTGCTTGAGATTTTCATGAAATCTCTGTACTTTGCCGCGATCTCAGTAATATTTCTCAGTTCTCATGAGACTCTCACAAGAGTCGCCAACAGTTCTCGATCCAGCCCTAATTTAAGTCCTAGTGTGCAGGGATCGTGCAACGTGTGCTCAACAATTTCACATGCATACTTTGTGTACGATGAACCCAATCCCAAAGCCCGTGGATCCTCCACGCACGTGCACATGTGCCCAATTGTTGTGGGGCACAGTGTGCCCAAAATAGGGATCCGCACGGCATATGCACTGCTGCCTATTTGATCCACAGTGTTTGGGATCAGGTTCACCATGTGCACAAACCATGGATTACCTCCAATGTGTGGGCACACCGTGAGTTATTGTTAACATATTTGCTGTTTCTATCCCTTTCCTGATAATTTGATGAAACCGTCCTTATTCTTGGTACGTAGCGCTGAAACACCTTGCCTCAATGATGAATAGCACCATGCTCTCCTGAATTCTGCTGGTTAGAGGACAGATTCTCATTTGGTGTAGGATGTCTCTGTTCAACTCAAAACAATGATTCTTCACCAGTGTATACTAGGTGAGAATTTTTAGCACAACTTTTTTATCACACTGTCTCACCCTTTCCCCCCCCCCCCAAATGTTGAAATCCTCCACTGACTTTAATTAGTTTCTTCCTCTAGGCTCATGAGCTTCTAAGTTCTTTATTTATTATACAAAAAGGAGAGAGAACTTACACTTACGCAGAGAACCGATTGAAACAGCTTGAGCAATTCTAGCTGAAGAGGAGTCTTAGGAGAATGAGTATTTTCTGCATAGTTATGCGCACAGTTTTCTTCTGATCAGTGCAATGAAGGAGAATGTACTTTATCTGGGGGTTTTGATACCTTATCTTGCATCTCTCTTAGAGTCACCAAATTCCCAATCTCCATTCAGCAAACAAAATGAAACTCCAGGTGAGAGAGAAAGAAAACCCAGCTGCTCCCAGTGCAGATGTTCAATTGAAATTACTCGGGAGATGAGAGAAGGAGAGAGAGAGAGATTAAACAGATATGGGTAGTATGAGCAATTAGTTAAGACTGAAATGAATATCCATTTTGAAAAACAAATTCAATGACTTTAAAATCTTTTTTTAGCAAAGCATTTCTCAGGTGGTGATAGGGGTTAGGGAGAGTGAGTTTAGGGTAGGGTTGAAACTCGGTCTTCAGTTTTCATCAGAATTTACCAAGGTGCATTCGCTTTCAGTTTACCAATTTCCAAAGTTCCGGCCCTGAAACTTTGGAACTTGGCAAAACCTTGGCCGAGTGCAAGAAGAGGGAGCAGAGGGCTGCAGGTGTAGGGAAGTATGTCTGGGAACAAAGCTGGACTGTATTTCCAAGCATGCTCCAAGACAGCATTAGGAGCATGCTCAGAAGACAAACCTTCCTTCCTCAGAAGTTAGATACACGGTGGCAGAGTCCATAGAGAAACGTGCCAGGCTCCCTGCAGCTTTTGATGAGACTCAGCCTCTTCCTTGGCCCCATTTGTTGTTTTTAAATGTTTTATTGGGATATCTTTTGTGTTGTTCATTGCCCCGAGCTGCCTTTGGGCCGGAGGGACGGGATATAAGTTTTAAATAAATACATAAATAAATAGAAAATTGCCCTCTTCCATACCCCTATTCCCCTGCCACCACTGCCTACTTCCCTTCCTCACTCCCCCCACCACTGCCTGCTTCCCTCTGCCCCTTCTGATTCCTGCTCTTCCACCATCTGTCCTTCCAAATTCCCAGGCATTCACTGAGATTCCGAGTGCCAGACCAAAACACTCGAGTCCAGCTGTTCTGAATAATAATATTCAGAACAGCACTAGTTTAGAAGTGAGGGTGGTTTTATTTTGGGGTTTTTTAAAAAAGGATTTGAATGTATTTTTTAATTTTTGTATTTTTTTTGTAAATTTTATTTTAATAAAATAATAATAATAATAATAATAATAATAATAATAAATTAGTGTTTATTGCGACCAAAGCCAAATAGTTTTCAAAACCAGAAAACAAAGAACAAACAAGCAAACAACACAAAATATTAAATCACCAAGGACAGAACCGGAAAGGTACTCATTTCCTACACAAAACCATAACATTACAAAGGCGTTAAAAGAAGAAACTCAATTAACCTAAATTCCACAACTCAAGAATCTCTACTCAAAGGGTTGTTTGAACTGGAGGAACCGGGTGCGGCAATTCATAACAGCTACAAGAAACTGGGAAACAGCTTCAGATATAGACAAATCCTCATCTGCCAGAGCCAGTATACACAAATTATGATCACTACGGCCTGGGAATTTCTGAAGGAAGGCAGAAAGATACTTTGGGCATAAGGGATCGTATAGGCGGCATTGGAAGAAGATATGGTCGGGAGTCTCCACGTGCTGCGGATCAAAGGGACAAAGTCGCTCAGAGAAATCAATTGCAGAGAGACAACCCTCCAAAACCATGGACAGCAACGCATTGAATCTAGCCGACATCATCAGGAACTTGCCTCTAGAGGAAATTCCTGAGCAAAAATAGGAGGCCATACAGGGGCTGGGCCTGACATAGGGGAGGTAATTGACCAAATGATGGGTAGTTCTAATTGCTGCCATCTCTACCTGAAATTCCATATCCTCGACCCTAAGCTTGAGGTCCCTTCACACTGCTGCAA
The DNA here is from genome assembly GCA_003113815.1 of Sphenodon punctatus. NCBI lineage: Eukaryota > Metazoa > Chordata > Lepidosauria > Sphenodontia > Sphenodontidae > Sphenodon > Sphenodon punctatus. The sequence goes on along the minus strand of QEPC01000493.1, from coordinate 4,777,093 downwards.
GCTCCTTCCCTGCCCAGTAATCCAGCCTAAACCCCAGCTGGTGCAAAAAAGACTCCACAGCCAACCACCAGTTACCCTTAAAGGGGTCATTGGCCCAATAGGGCACCAGCCCCCTCGCTTGAGAATGATTTAATTTAGCCCCAAAATTAAGGGCACAGGTTCACGCCCTGGTGGACCATCTACACTGCCCTGTCTCATGTCTAATGGCTGAAAAAGGGGTAGCACAGGAGACCCTCAACAGTCTCTGGAGGAATTAGACCTGCACGCTGTCGAACTTCCCCAGCTTGGCCACCAACTGAAGGGAACTTTCTTATAGATTTAACAATTGCAATCTTGACTTATAGTCACATCGTGACCTATCTTATATGTCTACAATGTATGGTTTGTTATGGTTCCTCAACCTTTACAGTATGCTTAATTCAGAAGTAACGGTCAAATAAAATTGTTTTATCACTCTGAAGGAATTCTTCGTTTTTGATTGTGGCAATAATGCTAAACCAGGTTGTTTCTAGGTCCTCTTTTTTGTCTTTCAACTCTGCCATCATTTTGTCCATGGTGAAAAAAGATACCAAAGTCAACTTATCCATTCCTTAAGCGAAAGTGAGCCTTCTATTTTCCAGTGCCTGGCAATAATGTTCACAGCCACAAGACATAGAATTTTAGAGGAGTCCTGATGTCTTTTGGGAGATAGAGCCCCAGTAATGCAATTTCTGGTTTAAAAGGCACCAGAGTTCCGGTTATTTTGTTAAAATTCTTGTACAAATGGGCAACTCCAAAGGCAATGTTCAAGAGTGCCCTGTTGTCCACAGCCCTTCCAACACAACCCCCTACTCTTGTACTTTCCATATTACAGCTGTACTGGGGTTAAATAGAATCATGTGGTTACCTTTAACTGTGTTTCTTTCACTTCCATAGCTGATGTGCAATAATGCACGTGCCTCCACATGTCTTTCACTTCGTAGTCCGTAAATTTTTGTTCAGTTCCTTTTCCTAATTTGTTATATAAGTATGCTGCATCAGATATAGAAGTATCTTGAGTTCTTTATAAATGGTCGATAATTTGCCCCTGGCTCCAGTTAGGTTGAATAATGCTGTTTCAATCCCTGTAGGAGTTCTACCAAAGCTATCCACCAGGCCAGGAACAGTGAAACTACTCTAATTGTAGGTATTGAAATACCTTGATTTTACCCTGGATTTCAGCTTCCAACACCTGTAGTTTCATATTTTAATGTATTTTGTATTTTTAGTATTTTAAGCTGCTCTGAGCCTTGTGGGAAGAGCCAGGCAAAAAAATTAATTAAATAAATAAATAAATAAGGTACTGGGGGTGCCCATTCCAGTACTCTCGAAATGGGTACTGGCATCAATCCAATCTGGAGCACCTTCGGAATGGGTACGGTAGGTGCCTGCCCCCATCCCCTGGCCTGCACGGTGGCATTTGTGCATGGGCACTAGTACAACCCCTTTCTGTGCATGTGCATGTGAAAGGAGAGAGCAAAGCCAGGATCTGAGCTCAATCAGCCTTACCACAGTGCATTGAAAAAGATACATTTTTGTGCATGCACAAAAAGGGGTTTATTAGTGTGCACGTGCACAATGATTTTGCACTCTGGGAAGGGAGACCTTTGGAATAAACTGTAATGGTCCAGGTTGGATTTCCGGATCCTTGCAGGCCATTCCAGAAATGTGGATTATGTCTGGAAAAAAGAAATGAGCTGCTTTGTTTCATCCCTGCACAGCAACATGATACAAACTGCCAATACGTAATTACTGAGACAAAGATACTAAATAAAAAAAAACCAAACGAAGTTACCAAAACCAATTAAATAAATTAACAAATATGCAACGGTTGTATCACTAGCAAAGATTATTTGAATATTCATTTGTTAAAACAAATATCTGAATAATATTCATGAATACTTGTTTGAAACCTACGTACAGTACAGATCTGATAGCTGACCCCTAAAGAACAACCGTATCACTAGGGCTGAACTGAAAGAGCCCTGCGGTCTTTGTGGAATTTTTCAACTGAATTCCAATCACATTCGGACAGAATGGTTCTAGCGACCGTACCGCGCATATGAAAAAGAGCAGCCCCCTGCACTGCGCTGCCATTTTGCGCATGTGCCTTAGGAAGCAGAATCAGTCCGAACTTTCTGGTGAAACGCAGTTCGGATTGTATAGTCCGGTTCACGTTTTGTCAGGTCAATGAGAACCTTTGGATCTGTCAAGAATGGAATCCAAGGCAAAATTTTGGTTTGGTCCTGCTTATAGGAGTCACAAGATTGAGAAGGTGGGTCGGGAGTATGTCTGTAAGGTCAAGAGAAACCTGGTGTGCAAAAAGTGTTAGCTGCAGTTTTTCTACTTGTGCCATATGTGGAATCACATGAGATTTCATTGCAGGCCACACCCTCATGCCCTTCCATGTGATGCTTATTAAGCATTTGTTAGCACAGAAACAAGATTCCCTGTCATTTATTTATCCCAATTTTCCAGGAGTCAGAGGTTCCAACCTCCCACCATCTTGCAGTTGCTATGTCTTTAAAAATTGCCTTCTGCCCTCAGTTAAACCACTGTATCTCTGCTTGAAATTAATCTGATTGTGCTGATGCTCATGGGGTCAGAGCACGGTCCAGGAACTATAATACAATTTGCATTTTCTTGAAACAGTTGTTCAGCCTTTCCCCTATATGTAAAAGACACTAACCTCTAAGGGGTTTTACAATTTCATTTCCTTGCTTGCTTTCCTGAAGTGTAGCAAGCTCAATTTGGACTTGATTCTGCAAAGTTATGCAGAAAGCACTAAAGCTATGAAGATGCATGCTCTGCTTTCACTGTGACCTTACAAACCCTGTATCTATAGATCACAAAGGAAGCATAAAAAGCAACTTGTCAAAATCTATGGCACTTCCCAGGTCTCACTCTCCCCCTTCTATAAACTTCATCACAACAATGCAGCATGAGACTCCGGTTAATTAACTAGCTGCTAAAAAGCTTCTCTAGATTGTAGTTTTGTGACGACCCTGCTGGAGCTGCAATGAGTAGCTCGCTCTGAATCCACAGACGATACCCACAATTTCATGTAACCTTTCCAGTACCCAATTGGTACCCGATTACCAAAATGAGTATCTGGACACCCAAAATAACAGGTATTACCGGCCATAACCAAGCTGCTGGTTTTCCATTCCACCAATCTATTCAACTTGCCATTTAGCTGTTTTACTGTATTTCTGAATACACTTAAATATTTTCTGGTTTCAGTAAGTGGCACAAAATGGGAAATGGGTAATGGATAACCAGACATTTGGAAACAGTAATGGTATTTCAGTGATTTGGGTAACTGATCAGGCACTAACTGATCAGGCACAGGTATTGTTTAATTCCCGATCTACCTGAAATGAGTCAGGTAGAAGTAGCACAATTTTGACAGCACATTTTTGCAGTACCTGTTTGAGTTCCGCACCCTGTGGTATAATAGATTCAATTCCTACTGCAGAAAGTTCGGAGTTATCTCCACAACCCATCCAAACAGTTTCTGGCAGAGCCAACAGAAGCCGCTTTAGCCTTTGTTTCAGTTCCAAAGCAGATGGTAAATACTTGGGAATGAACCATCAAGATTACGTGACAATAACCATCATTCATCACATTTCTCTTTTCACTCCAAAGAGTCGTTGACATCTGCAATAAAAAGCCTGCCCTGCGGACAGTTCAATACATATCCCAGAAAAGTGTGATACAGTTTCTGCTCAAAGTTAATCACCAAAACTTACTTAGAGGACTTTCTACTGTGAATGAGACAGTTCTGTGGTTGCAGGCAATACAACCTTGCAACACTGCTAGTGTTTGTTCTGTCCTGTCCACTGTAGGTCCTGCAGTGCAGGGGGCACTTCCGCTCAGTCTCTGCATACATTATTACCACCCCCCTTTAAATCAGGAGGCTTATGAAAAATACATGTTGCAGGGCTACAATGGAACCACTGCAGCCCTGCAACATGTATTTTCCAATGTAGCCCTGCAACATGTATTTTTCATAAGCTTCCTGATTTAAAGGGAAAGGTTGACAATACTGCTGTGCGCCGCAACAGGACAGGAGAGATCATT
>QEPC01000493.1:4724519-4746350 GCA_003113815.1 Sphenodon punctatus | reverse complement strand
GCAGTGGCACTGCAGCTCCAGGCGCATTTGGACAGCATCGGTTTCCTTGACCCTTTTCAATCTGGGTTCTGCCCCAGCTATGGTACTGAGATGGCATTGGTGGCCTTGGTGGATGATCTCCACCGGGAGATGAACGCAGGATGTTCAACCTTTGTGATCCTGCTAGATCTCTCGGCCACTTTTGATACCGTGGATCATGGGCTGCTGTTGAGACAACTGCGAGACTTGGGGGTCTGGACGGGACTGTCCTTGGATGGTTCCACTCATTCCTCTCTGGTAGAAGCCAGCGGGTGGTGCTGGGGGCTGAAACATCTAGCCCCCGGGCCTTGACCTACAGGGTTCCAGTCTGTCTCCACTGTTGTTCAATGTGTATATGCAGCCCCTGAGGGAGATCGTGAGAGGATTTGTGGTGCGATGTCACCAATATGCTGATGATACTCAGCTGTACCTCTCGTTTTCAACTGACCCAGGTCCTGCTGTCTCGTTACTCTCCCATTGTTTGGAGGCCATGGTGGATTGGATGCGGCAGAACAGACTGAAGGTCAATCCCGATAAGACAGAGGTGATGGTGGTGGGAAGGGTGGGGGAGGTGCTGGACCCCCTGATAGGGGGGGTTCACCCGCCTGTTGCTCTACAGATTCAGAGTCTGGGGGTGGTTTTGGATTCAGGCCTCCGTCTGGATCGGCAGGTGGAGGTGGTGGCTAAAGTAGCTTTTTGCCAGCTGTATCTGGTACAGGGGCTTCGACCTTAGCTCTCTGGGTCCGATCTGGCCACTCTCATCCATGCCTTCATCACCTCGAGGCTAGACTACCGTAACGCGCTTTACGTGGGGCTTCCCTTGTTTCTGGTTTGGAGGCTGCAGCTAGTGCAGAATGAGGCAGCCCGTCTCCTGACGGGGACAGGGCGGCGGGAGTACATAACACCAGTGCTCTGCGCTCTGCACTGGCTGCCTATAGCGTACCGAGCCAGATTCAAGGTGTTAGTATTGATTTACAAAACCCTACATGGTCTGGGCCCCTCATATCTCAGGGACCGCCTCGCCCTCCACGCCTCAGAGTTATCCCTTCAGTCCACCGGGGGCGCCTTTCTGGAGGTTCGCCTGGCCCCAGGCCTGTTGGTCTTTTGGCATATCTGTAAGACTTGGCTGTTCGCCCAGGCCTTCGGAGGGGAGGGTGGGGGGGTGGGTTAATTTTTGTGTGGGGTGTCTTAAATTTGTTTTAATTATATTATAGATTTTTTTTTTAATGTTTAAAAATTGTTTGATATTATGTTGGAAGGCGCCCTGAGATGCCGTTGGCATGGGGGGGCGGCATATAAATATAATGAAATAAAAATAAATAAAATAATAAAATATTTTAGTTCCAGCTGAAGAAATTAGCTCCACCAGAAACAAAGATTCATGGAAAGGGGACACTCTAGACAGTCTGACATCTTTTGTTATCTTTTAACTGCATTTAGTAGACATCTGTGCTATCTTTGGCCTCAGTGTAGAGCCAGATTTTGTATTTGTTTTCAGACAGTATTCATGTTTTCGAATAGCCACCCAAATATCCAATTGATATATGCCTTGAAAATGCATATTTGCATGTCCATTTATTTGGTTGTTCGATTTGGATGTTTGGTTATTCAGTTCAGATATTCCGTTTTTTTGTATTCTAGTTACAGTGTTTTAGCGCTATTTAGCACTATTGTACACACACAATAGTTCAAACTATGTAACCAAAATGTGTGAATGTCCATTATAAATGTACAAATAACTGAATACCAATACCAGAAGCAAACATATTTGAAATGGATGTCTGAACCAAGCAGAAAGAATATCAGCTCATATTCACTCTATCAGAGCTTAAAATTGACATGACCAAATTCATCAGATAGTAAGTATATTACCATCAATTTCCCCCCCCAGCTCTAGTTCAATCCTAGTACTCCAGCCTCAACCCAGTAGACTCTTTAAGCATGTTAGCGCTGTTGACTTCAGTAGGGCTACTCACATGCTTAGAGGTGAGCATGTGTCAAAATGGTTTGCTGGTGTAGAATCAGAGTGTTCTTCCCTTTGCATGATCCAGATCTTTGTAAGTAGTACCCGGACCTCTCAACGCACACTTCATTAATAAACTGGGCAATGATAAATGTATTTAATTGTAAAATTAAAGGTGGATTCAAGGATCAAGTGGCTGGGAACTTGGTGAAGACCCAGATTTCTGTAAAACAAGACATAGCTTCCTTCTGGAAAATTCAGTATACTTAGGAATTGTGCAGCCCTGAATGTATAGGTGCACTGGTGGGGCCTTCCTAGTAGGGTTGATTTTTAAAAGTTTCCACAAAAGTTGCCACAAAATCAGAATGGCTACCAAACGTTTGGTCAGAATTCTGAGCGGAATAAAGTTCCGATTGGAATTCCAACTAGCCCATTTTGCATATGTCTAAGATGGCAGCCGCCATTCTGCGCATGTCCAAAATAGCCATGATTCATTTGGTTTGATTGGAGCTCGGACTGAACTCAAAATGCCCAGTTCTGATGGAATTGGAACCAGGGCAAAATATTTGTTTCAGTCCTACTTCCTAGGACAGGACCTGATGCAGCTGCATGGGTAATACATGCCAAAAGGGAGGGTACACCTGAGTTCAATACGACTTCAAAGAGAGGGGTTCAGAAAAGGAATCAGATAAGAAGGGGAAGTTGTGAGGGGATTCTTCCATTCAAGTGGCTACTAGAGTTAACATGGAGCAGGCAAGATACCATGGTGAAGAAAGGCTGAAGTCCCTATTGATAACCCAGAAGTAGGGAATCTTCTGCATCTTCCAGAATTAGGTTCTTGCAAGAGGTCCAGGTACTTATAATGATCTGGAGGAATCTCGTACCTATAAAAGTCTTGGAGCAGCGCTGAAACAGGTACCCAATCTGTTACCCATGTGCAATACCGACATTTAAATCAGTAGTCAAGCACTGTGTGAGTACCAAGCATACGAAAATTATGATTTTTGGTTTTCAAGTGCCTAAAAATTACCCCAAAACAAAAAACAACAACACCCCAAACCTAAGATTTTTGACATTTGGGACTGGAAGCTGAAAATCCGGGACAGGCAGTCAAAAAATCAGGACAAAAAACAGTATTTTGGTTGATCAGGTACCCGAAAAGCAACTGCATTTTTTTTATTTGAATGAGGTACTGGGAATTTGGTGAGTATACCCATTTTGTAGGAACCTGTTTTAGCTCTATCTGGGAGGAATTAGGGATGGAAGGGATATGTGTGGTGAATAAACAGGTCTCATTTGGGAGACAGATGGAAGAGTACAGTGTCTGGGTTGGAGGAATGGAGAAACTAAAGCAACATGGCAGAGCAGCAAAGGTCAGAGTGATCTTGCAACATTCTGTTATGATATGGTCTGGGCGTAACAGAGATGCTAATTTCTTTGCTACAATGTAACCAAATCAGAAGTGCTTCTTCTGACACAAATGTGACAGAACAGGCATTGCATGTTACTGTAACTCACTCTTTGTTGAAATGTAACCAAAAGTATACACTGGATTTATAAGTATGTAACAATTTGAATGTAACTTTTGTGTAGGCCATTGTAGCTGTTATTTAGGACTGTGAAGACTGTTAGAAATTAGGTGAGACATTATTTAGTACATGTGTTAACTCATTGATTTAAATAATAGAAAGTGTTAGGAGCAAGATGGTCAAATTGGTCAGAGGAAGTAAATGATGCTTGAGAGTGAGCAAAAACCTCGTGTTCCCAAAACAACTGAATAGTTTATAACTCACAGGAACATTGAGGGACAAAAGGAAGGTCAGAAACTGATAACAGAGTTAAACTATACGAGCAAGGGAAAGATGGCCTTATCAGACAACCAGATGCCTCTAAGAAGGGTGTGGGTGACCCAGGGCCAAAGAGTCAGTCCCCCCCCCTCTGGAGGGAGGGGTGTACCAGACCCTATTGGTCAGGGCAAACCCCCACATCAATGACTAAGCAGAAGGACCCCAATCATGGATAGCCATAAGGGGCAACATTCTGGAGTAAGAGGCAAACAGCCCCTTAACATGGATAAGTAATAAGGGAAACTTGTATATAAGGCCAGCCTCTGGATCAGTTCTTTGCCTTTCACAGTACTCGATCGCTAGCCCTTATCAGGGTGCCGATGGGATCGGTGATTTGGCCCTCTCTGGGACTTCTCCCTAGGAAGTCCTGCAACGTGCCTTCACAGCTACGCTTTCTCTCTCTCAGCATCATTGGGCCCCCTTCCTTCCTTATTCTGGAACCAGACCGTTGACCTCTGATCACGTAAGAATATATGCTTTGTATGTATTTGTAGTAGTCAGAGTAGGTCAGAGGCCATATGTTGAGTGCAAGTATTTCTTTTACAATTGGTATGTTAATTGTGCTGCTATTATTGAATAAATGCCTATTTGATTGAACAAGAGTCATTACTAGAAATAGAAGAGGAGTAATTCCCCACCCTCTCAAACACAGTAGTATTTCCACTTGATCCCAGAAATTGAAAGGGACCTGCTTCACCAGGGTGCAGAAAAGCAGCTGAACCCCTTTTATTTCTTTTCAATTCCTCTTTAACAGTGGGTGTCTTCAGACGTTACGAGATCACGGTGAACCACGGTGAATACCCACCTGTGGTCACCGTGTCTCGAACGTCTGTTTGCGGCGCGCCAGATGTTCGTCACGGTGAATCCCCACATGGGGTCTGTTTGAACCACGCTTCCCGGGCTAGCCGGGGGAAGGTCCCGGGAAGTGTGGTCAAATGGACCCCGGGCCGGGACCAATGAAAAGTCACGTCTGGCCGCGCGCCACGGCCCGGGATCCCCGGCGGGATCCTGGGCCACGGCGCTTCTGGCCCGATGTGGCGCCCGCAATGGCCCTGCCACCTGCCCGTCTCCTCGGAGGGCAGGCGGCGGGGTGCGTGGAGGGGGCGGGGCCGTGCAGCCGCACGTTGCGCCGCGCGGCCCCAGCCCCTCCCACTTTCCCCGCCGGGATCCCCCCGGCACGTCTGTTGTGCCGTTACGGGGTGACCCCGGCGGGGAACGAAGCTGGTGGTTCCAGTACGGGGCCAAAGGGCCCCGTATCGTCTGAAATCACCCAAACATTACCAGTACTCAGAAAAACAGTTCAAACACTTAGGAGACCCTAATTCTCTCAGGAAATGTCAGAATCACAACCCAAATAGTTGGCAACAATCCATTCCTAAAACAATAATTGTCTGATTTCAAAGGTCAAAATGAAATGGAGTCTCCAAAAAAACTGAATCCCTGTTCTTAGTGATTTTTAAAATATTTTATTTTATTGTTTTGCTTTTGAGTGAATTCAATAAAGTTCTCTCTATCTCTAGAATGCCTATCTGGGGTTCCACCACATGCTCACATCTTAAAAGTACAGTGAAGACCTTCAGAATGGGATTTTTATTCAGGATGATATCTAAATGGAATATGTGCAAGATTTTCCTTCTGCTCAGATCAGCTTTGACAACAACAAAATGTAAGTTGGCGTCCTTCACCCTTGTTGTAAACTTCCTGGCAATCAACAACATTAGAAGGCAAGAGAAAATAGCATGTTAGGGCCAGCGACTGAATGAATTAAATTACTTTTTAAAAATGTTTATGATCTTTAAAGTAAAACAAGATAAACTGTTGTGCCTTAAAAGATTTTTAGATTTACTGTAGTCACATTGAAAGATATTAAATTATCAAGATTTGTTACTCAGAAAGACAAACACTAGGGAGTGGGGGATGGCTTTTTCCAATTTAATTAAGAAATGGTTTTTATGTCTCAGACACCCATGCAATTCAGACATCTGGGGCTCCTGGAGAATTTAATGTGCTGAATTTTCAAACTCAAGCTGCTTAGTGGTTGCAAAACTCGCAAATTTACACACATATACAAATGAATTCAAATGACAAGACTAGAACCAGCTATCACAGTTGTTCAGATATTTACATTACCGTTTAACTCCCATTCATATTCTTAAGGCTTCATTCATTTAATTGAATAACACAGCTTCTGTACTAAGACTCTGTCATTTCTAAAGGGAAGGATCAAAATTAAATACGTGCCATGGTGTCAGTCATCAACAAGATTGGAGTTACAGCCATTGGTTACTGCTAATCATCTTGACACATATACATGTTAGAGCTGAAAGGATTATCTGCCACTAGTTGGTATCCAACTGAATCTTCAGTATCTTACCCACTCCAGCAAGGATCAGATACTGGTCACAATCCCAAGCCCCTCCACGGGGATCCGTGCAGGATCCATGCGGATTCCGCGTGGCACAATGTCTCTGCTATGGACTTGCACGCAATTTGTGCGTGCAGTTTCCACAGGCCATGGGATCAGTCTCACTGAGCAATATCCTTTTTTTGGTTGGCGGTTAACTGTTTTATTGATTCACCATGTTACTGAATAAACCTGCAGTGAGTCACTTACTGTATTGCCGTTTTGTCGATTACCATATTTTCATTTACCATTTGCCCTCAATTCCTGTGGTGCTTACTCTCCCTCCTGCCCCGGTTTCAGATTAGTAACGGTAACATCCAGTTACTCAGTAACACAGAAATGTGGTAATACAATAATATGGTAACAGTAATACAGCAAGCCAGTTAACCATTGCGGTATTTTCTAGTTTTTCAGTTTGTCAATTATCCAATGCAGTAATTGGTTCATGGCTGGATAACTACCAAACTATCCAGAATAGTAGGTATTAACCATGGATAATACTTATACCATTGGGTACAGCTCTACATGTAGTGTGATGATACAGGGTTGGATTACTGTGGCAGGGTCATTTATTGGCCTGACACATCTGCCCTTGGACCTCAATTTATTCTACAAGTCAAGACCTTGGGCTTGACAGCCTATGGGTGAGGTCACATGAGTAGCCAGGGCTTGAGCCCCACGTGACTCTGTGGTGTGCAAGCACGACTGCCACACTGTGGGGCCAGCATGGGGGAACTGGACACATGAGCAGTCCTCTTTCCCTCGGCGTGGAAGCTGTTCCACCGGGATGCTCTTGGCACTCCCGCCATGACCATGACAGGTTTGCAGTGCCGGGCACCCGAGTGGCTGCCTGACTCTATCCCACCTTCCTCCCTCAGTCAGAAGAGATCCTACCCCTGACCATGATGTGGGCACACACAGTGGACAACACTGTCTGCCATTCACAGCCCCACAGAAAGTGCTCACCGTGTGCCAGGGCAAGTGCAGCCCCTCCACATGGGTAGCCCTGCTTTGGGCAACCTTACCTCACTTGGGGTAAGGCTGCTTCATGACGCATACTCAGAATTTTTCCCGGGGCACGTCATGTGGCACCCAGTTGTTCACCCCACCGTGGGGTAGGGGGATTTCTGGCAACCACCAGTCACACAATGCACTGCATCAATGTAGCCCAGCTGCTCAGAGAGAGGTAAGACTACCCAAGGCAAAATAGCCTCCTTGTCTCATCTGGGTGCACCCTATAAGTTAATCCTGCCTAATTTGTTTACAATAAACACATCTTTCAGTTCCCTTCCCTGTTCTCAGTGCCACCCAGTGGTACCCAGAGGTCTAAGGAAGAATCCCAAGTAGGTTCCCCCATATATTCAGGGCCCCCATCATCCATTATATTCAAGTCTATATTTCAGTTTCATTGAGGGGTCCTCTTTTGTGTGAGGCCTGAGGCAAATTGTTCTCCCCTCCACCCCTTCTCCTCTGGATGTCTCTACCTGTTCCATCCATCTCATTGGGCTTTTCCTCAGGCCCTGGGGGCAATCCACTTTTTTCCTCACTCAGGTCACCTTCCAGGTCAAGAATAAGGCAAACTACCTATCTATTAGGGGTGTGCACCAGGCCCTCATGTTGTTTTCATTTTTCGTTATCGTTTTCATTATTAAAAAAAAATCATTTTCGTTATCGTTATTAACAACAATGTTGTTTTCATTATCATTGTCATTATTGGGATCAGTATCATTTCAAACAAAGATTTTATTTTTCGTATCAGTATCGTTATTGGTATCGATTCCGATAACATTATATATATATATATATATAAAACAGACTAGCCTAAATACCTGTATAATATCTAATCTCTCTATACATGTACACAAGTAATATCTATCTAAATCTAAGGGAGATAGGGGAAAGGAAAAGGAAAACTGTCTATTATCTAATCAATTATCTATATAACTATTCTAATCTAATCTATATATCTATCATATATATCTATTTGCCTAAACAAAAAACTTTACAGTTTAAAAAACTGTTAAATGCACAACATTTTTTAAAACAAAAAACTTTCCTCTTAAAAAATGTCACAAAATCATTTTGACTCTAGCTTAAAAACCAAAAAGCATACCAATTCATTACAATTACAATTCAAAAACCATTCAATGCCATACATTGCAACAAGACATAAATGCCAAAAAGCATGGAAATTATTTCACAATTTTCTAGGAATATTTCATATTTTATCATCATCAACATAAATGTAGTATATGTACTTAATTCCTTAACATACATACTTTAACTTATTCCTATTTATCAATAACTAAACTTTAACATTTTTTCATTATTAAACTTTAATTATCATAATTTGACAACAAACAATTTTTTCAGAGTGCATTAACTCTGTCCTTTACATGTATAGAAATTGTATACATTTTATAGAATAAACTGTTAACAATGTCAGTGTAGAGAACTTTATACTAGAATGCAGTTCTGCAGAAACAAACAGAGTTAATGCACAAAGGGTGAGGCTCACAGGCTTGATTAGAAGCAGCAAGTAGGAGGGAGGCGGTGGTGAGTCCCTCCTCCCCCCTCCCTTCTCATTTATGCTGCTGAAGCTCACTGCTGGGCTTGTCTCCCTGCTGGCAGAAGCATGGGGACCTCTATTGCGCATGCGTGAACCTGCAGAAGTAATTTAAAAATCATTAATAACTTGGATTGGGCACCACGAATCACTATAATATTACCGTAGCAGTTGGCGTTGATCTCATGCTCCAAGCCTGTGAAGTTTGCGGGCTTAAATCTTCAGGGGGAAGGAGATATTGATGATTCAAAATTGTTAGGATGCTGTGCATTTTGACCACAACCAATTAACTTTTAAACAGTCATAACTTTTTATTTTATGGATGGATCTTCTTCAGTCTTTGTACATATGATGATCCTTACAAATATTAGTCGTGGATAATTTTTCAGAAATGTAACTCAAGCAGTTTCCTCAAAATTGGGGCTTCAGCAGTCCCCCGTTTATCATGGAGAGTGGTTGTGCATTTAACTTTCTTGCAGCAACTGCTGCAAGAAAATATCTAATCTATACTACCTAGTCTATAGATAATGTACAGGGAGGAGAAGGGCAGGGAAAGGGAGAAGATAAAATGTAGGGTATGAGGAAGGAAAGGTATTGGTAATACAATGAGGACTAGCGAGGATTTTTTGTGTGTGCAAGCACCACAGTTCTGTAAACACAACCTGACAAGCATGCTCTCACAGAACACAGATAAATAGCCTGACTCTCCCATTATAAATGTTTGCAGTGCCCTCCCCCAGAGCCTCCATGATTGGTTGTGGGAGGCAACAGGCATTGAGCAATCACATAGTGACACAAAACTGCTGGGGCCTGCTTGCGCTGCTCATTGGCCAGTGATACATCCATCAGATACTGCGGAACTGCTCAGCCCTCCCAACACAGGCACAGCTCAAGAGTTCAACCCTGTTTAAGGCTCTGAGTTGTCTGCTCCCTCCTCCCCTCTGCACATTTTCCCTCAAAAAACCCAACTGCCACAGCACTAATAATAACAACAATGATAACGACATTGTCGTTTTTGTTATCGTTGTCATTATTGATTGTCATTTTTATTATTGCAATAACGATAACAAAACCAGCAATTGTCGTTAAGTTACTGTAATAACAAAAATGACATGCACCCCCACCCCCAGTTCCTCATATCCTGGCTGAGGTAAATCCTCACCCCTTTCCCTCACCTCTGTGTGGGCATCTGGAGTTAATACCATCAGTTGTGAGGCCTTTCCCAAGTTCATAGCATCTAACCCACCCTGGATACACACTGATCCACCTTATCACTGTAGTAATTACAGGTTCAGGCCATTTTCTGGGGTGGGGGAAGGGGATTGTCTCCATAGGGTGTCAAGCTGTAAATGTATTGCTTCACAAAGCTGTTTTGGAATAGCTGTGCTACCATCAGTGCCAGTGACTCATGTAAAGGTAGCAAAAGTCACCAGTGACGTGGATTGCATGTTGTCACTCAGGTAGGCTGTTGCTGTGGGGCCGGTACTAGAGACAAGGACTATCTGCTAGTATCCCATTATGCCTGCCACCTATTCCTAGTGTGGGCTGCAAAAATTGAAAGGAGTTGGAAGGTACTTTGAGAGTAATCTACTTCAACCCCATGCTTGCTTGGATACAGGATGACTACCACAACAGCATCTCTCAGTCGATGGTTGCCCAGACTCTTTTTGGAAACCTCCAATGACATAGAGCCTACAACCTCCCTAGGCAGCTTGTTCCATTGACAATTCCACCCCCCACCCCCCACTATCTTAATTAAATCTACTTTCCTGTGAATCAAGATTATTCTTTCTAGTCCTGACCTTGGTAGAAAAGGGCAGAATTCTCAAAGGTCAAGAACAGGGGTGGAGAACTCCCAGCCCATGGGCTATGATCAACCTCAGTGGGAACATAACCAAGAGTCAATGTAGAGTCAAGAATTCAAACTGACCGCTGAGTCACTGCGCAATATGGAGTGTGTGACTCTTTCATTCTGTGCTTCTCTCTGTACCTCAATTCAACACTTACCATCAAGTTATTCAAGCCCTAAACCTAATTCAATTGGATGTTGCAGCGATCAGTGTGACAAAACATACACTTCCGTTCCCCTGACCTGGCTTCATTTTCCCAAAGAGGAAAGGCAAACAATATTTAAGTTATTCATTCAATTGTGCCAAGGGAATAAGACAAATATTAACATAATGATATTCACACTATGTCCCAGTTAATCTGTGTGCTACATGTACATAATTGTTCGTGATTTTGGTTTCCAAATATTGAAATGGAATATCGTAAGGTGGACTGTTAAGCAAACAGCCACGCATTTCTGGAAAGCATCCCAAAAAAGATTGGCTTTTTTCCATCTCCATCTCCCTTAACTCAACAATAGCCTTGAGAGAAGTTGCTGTCCTATTTGCCTTTGCCTGTAAGCTAGAATTTTACAAATGATTTTAAGTTACATTGATTCAAAGGTGGGTCATTTAGCTTCTCTGAATTGCACTTTGCAAACACTAATGCAACAGTCTGTTTTGCTGAAAGGCTGTTAAGTCCTAATCATTTGTCCCCCAATTAGCTGGCAGATGATACACCTTCAGGGTAGCCCTAGTCAGACATTTTCCAAGCAAGTTCATGGATTGACATCAGAAACATTTTGTGATTTGGAATACCCTTCCATTTCAGATGTTGCTTTTCTTAATATGGTAGATCGAACTGCAGTAGTGCTGAAATGGGTAGCTCATGTGGTACCTGTGGGTGATACCTGCATTTTCAAGTACCTTCTCAAGTATTCAAAGGGCTTCCCAATCACTAATTGTGTATCCTGGTACTTGTAAAATCAATAATTTCCAGTACTGGTTCTTCGATTTTCTGGTTATGGATTGGTAAGGACGGAAAGTAGAAAAATCGGGACAGAAAGCTAGGGCTGTACCAAATATTAAAGAAAATTTCCGCAAGTATTTCCAAGTATCTGAGGATTGGCTCAGAGTGTTCGGCTGGTCCTCGGTAACTCGGCTGAATACTGAATGCTAGGTACTTGGTAAAATACTCTATAGACTAAAACTGAGTACCAAGTATTTTCTGAGTACCAAGTTCCCCTATATAGGACCAGAAAAAGCTCCATATGTTGCCCATCTGAGAATTTACCCGAGTACCAAGTACTGAGCCGATTCCTCGTTCACTCGGTACTCAGTAAAACTGAGCTGAACACAAAGACACTTCGTAAAAACCAAGTAATTTCAAATACCAAGTTTCAGCACTACAGAAAACAAAAAAAATAGGACTGGAAGTTGGGGATTTGGGGGCATTTAGGACTGGAAGTTGACACTGGGATATTCTGGGTCATTGGCTACCCAAATTCGGTCACCATTGTGTTTGAATTGGTATCCAATATTTTTTAGTCAAATCAGCTCCTGGAAATTCAATGGGTATACCCATTTTTGTGGATACTTGTTTCACCTCTAAACTGCAGTTCTTGCATTTGTGGTAAGTGCCTTTTATTTTCCAAGTAACATAGGTCAGGATGAAGCACTTAATGGGGAGAACAACATGAAGGAAACTAGTTGCCTTCCCCAATATATTTTTGAAAGGTATCTGAAAAAAGCACCTACAGAACTCTAGATATTGCTATTTCAAGCAAATCTTCAAAAACAAAAACAAAAATCTGTTGTCCCTTCATTCCACCAGAGCTATTTTCAATTATGAAGACTACCCAAAGTTGTTTTGGATGATATCCTCAAATAACACCAGTGAAGACCACTGTCAAGATAAAGTGCAGGGGAAGGGATGAAGCAAATATGACTCTTCATAGTACAAATATAATTCAAATATTTGTTCCCACCAATGTCCAAATTTATCTTTGCCATGGTTGTGAAATTAATGACTTCACTTATTCATCTATTTCATTATTTCATGGTTGATATTTTGGTCACTTTAGTATTCAGTAGTTTGTTCTCTAAGAAGGTAATATTTAGTGCTGGTACTTGGTACTTCTCCATAAATTGGGTATTCCCAATCAACCAAATGTTGATTTCTACCCAAGCTAGGGATAACATCTTCTACAAACTGGTCTATATGGACGTATCTCTTGGTAGCAATCAATCTAAGTGACTATTACAGTCTGCTATCTTTTGATATCTCCTTTTGCTCAGACCTCCTTTTACTCACGCCCTGGGCTGTGGTGCAACCCTTTCGGCCGGGGGCGTCCGACTTGAAGTCGCCCGGGTTTCCCAGGTGGTGACGATGGGGAGGGCATTCTCGGTGACCGCTCCTAAGCTGTGGAATTCCCTCCCAATAGAGGTCTGCCTAGTCCATGACCTTCCCTCTTTCCAGAGACAGTGTAGACCTGGCTGTTCTGCCAGGCCGATGGGGAGGGAGATGGGGAGGGAGAGAGGGTTGGGTGGTGGTGGTGATTTGGCTCCACCTAAATGTTTTATAAGTTTTTGTATGTGTTTTTATTTATTGAATGATTTTATTTTTGCTTTGTGAGCCGCCCCGAGCTGCTGTGCAAACAGTAGGGTGCGGGTTAGAAGTACCACAAAATAAATAAATAAATAAATAAATAATGGAAGCTTTTGATTTTAGTATAGATTGCGGTGGGGAACATCAGACTATCCAAAATTGCAGCCCATGGTTACTTTGTATTTGGCCCTTTCCATTTCTTTGATGTTATTTTGTTTATTTATTTGTTTAAATGTATAAGCCATTTTTCCCAAAGGCTCTGGGCAGCTCACAACAATAAAAATATTAAACCACATAGAAAAATATAAAAAAACCTTCCAACCCTGCCACAACCCCCTCAGTTTCCCACACCCCAACCCTCCTCACAACCCTAACCTAAAACTAGCCTCAAAATCACCCAATTCCACTATCTCCACCTGCCAAATGCTTTTTCAAACAAAAAAGTCTTACACTGCCTCTAGAAGACACTCAGGCTTGGGCTCAACTGAACCTCCAGGGAAAGGGCTCAAACTAACCTCCCTCCAGAGATCTGTTCCCTGGATCCAGAACCTACCCCTAAGCACTAAAAGACTGAGCTCAAGGTTAGCAGTGATGAGACGAGGACATGCTCATAAAGTAGGGATGTGTGAACGTGGTTCGGAAGTTCGGAGCGAACTCGAATAGCTCAGTCGACCAAACTGAACTTTCGAACTGAACTCGAATTCGACCGAAGTGTTCGGTCGAATCCGAACCAGTTTGGAAGGCCAAAAAGCCCAGTTTTGAATGTACTAACTCGGTTCGAAAGTTCGGAATTCGACCGAACTCAAATAGTTCGGTCAACCGAACTGAACTTTCGATCCGAACTCGATTTTCGAACCAAACTGAACCAAATTTCCGAACTTGGTTCTGTTCGCACATCCCTATCATAAGGATAAGGCATGGATCCATGAGCTGGATGCTCTTTTTCCTGAGTCCACCCCTTATGCACTCCACCCCCAAAGTCTGTGCGGCCCTCTGAGCTTGTGCTAATTTTCAAAGTGGCCTCTGAAAGGGAAACGTTCCCCACTCCTGGTGCAGATAGTTACATATCCTGTTGTTTCAACATCTGTGTGAGACCTGGCTGTTCCACCAGGCTTTTGGCGAGGGTGTGTGTGTGTAGGTGGGGGTAGGGTTTGGGAGGGAGGGAGGGTGAGTTTTATGATTTGTTTAAAAATGTTTGTATTTGTTTTTAAATGTTTTATTGTTAAATCTTTTGTGTTGCTTGCCTCCCCAAGCTACCTTTGGGCAGGAGGGGTGGGATACAAGTTTTAAATAAATAAATACATTAAAAAAAAATATCCAGTCCCCTCTGATTACCTTAGTGCATCTTTAATTACAGTCAAGATTCATTACCCCACATTAACCAGGAAGACAGAATTTTTCTAATACTGTAGTCTAAGAAACTTGGCAGTAGAGATTAAATGAATATTTGAAAAAAATTAGCAAACTCATCTAAATAACTCTACCCAAAAGCGAAATGATGAAGCAGATAATAACAGATACCATTGGGTATCTGTTTCAGTTATTTCGGTTGGATTTTTTTTTGCTTTTTTTCCAGTTGGGTTATTTCATTTTTTGGTCAATATTTCATCATTCATAAATGCCATAATTTTGTCAATATATTAGCTAGCAATGTTCTACATGCACAATTGCCAAAATCAATAGGGCTGGTCCCATGCCCAGCACAACCCATGCGCAACCCGCGTGTAACCTGCCAGTGCACATGTATGTGCAACCCCCGTGTAGGCCCATTGCAGGGGCATTGTGCTGCACAGAACCTGCGCAGAACCCACGCGGTTCCGGCACGCAGGGCCTTTGGAATCATGGCCAGCATATCTGAAATAGAACTGAAATGAACACATGCTAAAACTAGCAGACCCATTGAAGCCAAATGATGCAACCAAAAACGAACAGACCTGTTGAATCCAAATGATCTGACCCAAAATGAAGAAACCGAGTAACAAACACCACCTGTCTGACTGTAAATCAATGACCAGTTTGTGCAATTTCAGACCGGTTCATTTGCTTAATTCAGTTTGGTTCATTCATTTCGGCTATTTCCAGTTTTTACCATTCATTTTCCAACACTCATTTTCATTGCTTCTGGCAAAAATGAATGAAAAACTGGAAACGGATTAAATAAATTAATCAAACTGAAATTGTGAAAAACCAGTTGCTCAGAACTCTTTGATGAATGTCACTCGGTCGATTGCAACCTGTTCAAAAGCAGGGGGGGGGGATTTTTGAGCAATTATTCTGCTGCTCATTTCACCTGTAATCTGAAATACCAAAATGACCAAAAAAACCGAAATAAAAATAAATGAAATAAAAAATGAAATTACCAAAAAAGAATACCCATAAAAATTAATATGCAAATACTCGTTTTGGCAATGGATATTATTCAGGTATTCAGAGGGCTGCCTGAAGATGCAAATAATACCAACAAATAATATGGGGAAAAGCCAGTGGCCTGCCTATGCTGATCCGATGTGTGGTACATAGCCAGAATGTGTGCGTGGTGTACCACATGCAGCACAACCCCACAGGACAAAAGTGCAACCGCGACCTATGTGACCCACTCCACACAGCGCACTCATTCTGGCTGTACACTGTGCGTCAGGGTCAGCGTAAGCAGGCCATTGGATTGTCCCCTAAATCTATTACCTGTTTCAACACTACTTGACATGTTCAAAACCCTTATATACTCTGGTTTTGAACATGATATAGCTATATTCTCCTTAAAAATGAGAATTTTTATGGTAGCAACAGCAATTTTGCCTTTTTGCCCCAAGCTACAAAGGTTCATATGAGTATCCAGAAGCTTAGTCCCCAGTAACAGACAGAGAGTGAAAACAAATGAGACGTTAGCTTGCATTAGCCCAGGAGTCACCTACTCGTCTGATAGGTCACCACCAGATATTCGCCTGCCAAGGTCTCGAGGCGGGTGGCTGCTATGGGATGCATGGCCAGTGGTGGTCAGTGACACAGCCTGGGCTAAGACCTGGCCACCTGGGCTAATCCGGGTTAATGGTGTCCCGCTCATGTATTCACACCCCTCCCAGCCCTGCCTTGAGGCGAGGTTGGAGGATCGGGCCTAGAAGAGCACCCACATCCTGGTCACAAAACAGCTGATGGCGGCCCTGTGGAGCTGTTTGGTGTGCGCACCCAGGATGAGTGAGGGCTCACTTCCAGCCCCCCCCCCCCATCAACTTTTTTGTGGCAGCTCTTCCTCAGAGCCCACCTTCTGTCTGCTGTGTGGTGGGGGTATAGCTATCCTGTCAGATACGGACAGCTTCACAGCCAACCCATGCCATGGAAGGACCTGTGATGGCAGCCTCCGTGCCCAGATTACCAGGCGGGGGTTGCTTTCCTGAACCGCCCTCCCTGCTGACACGAGGAGTGGCGGCTGCATTGGCCCTCCCTGGAGTGGCCTGAGAAGCTGGCATGGTACCGTCTTGTTTGTTTTCACCTAGAGTCTGTGAAAACAAGTTTTTCTGTCCCAAGCCTTTAACACTAGTAGGCCTCAGGTTTTTTTCACTGGTTCATAAATGACTAGTTCTCATGTGTATCTTGAGATCTTCTTGCTCCCAAAAGCAAGAAGGCAGGAAGGATTCCTGTCAGGGTACACAGGACTTGAACCTGGCTCTACTACATCTCAGGGCAGGCCAGAGCTGGACAAATAGTCACATGTTGGTGCTAGTACAGCAGAGGGAATTCCAGTCCTGTAGAGCGGCTATGTCTGTTTGATAACCTGGCTGTGGAAACGGTGGGCCACATGATACTGAAATGCCACCTCTATGACATACCGAGAGGAGAACTGTTGAGCCCACTTTTGGAAGAACTACCAGGCAGGTCAGAACACATTGTACTTTGCTGGCTCTTAGGATCGCGGAAGGAGCGGATTTAGCAGAAAGTGGCCAGTTTCCTGATTCAAGCCTTCTATTTGCGCAAGAACTTTTTGGAATACAAAGGATTAAGTGTTCCTAAAGGGGGATTTAGAGGTGGCTCTCAGCCACATTAGCTGCCTATTCAACTTGACGAACTCTCCCCTTTTCTTGCCCTGTGAGGACAGTTTTGGATTGTTGAACTTTTTGAACATCGTATAGTGAGGGGCCCTTATTTACTGGAGATAGGCTGTAAATGGATTTCACCTCTGGGATCCAGTGGGTGGAATTTGGATTTTGGGATTTTATTTTATTCGAGGAGGGATATTAATGGAAGCTGGCATATTTATCTATATCCCATTTATATTGGCTGATGGGTTTAGTATACAAGGAACACGGTTGTTGTCTGAATGGCTAATCTTGTTTAAATTTCATCCCTATCGTAGTAGGATGGTAGTAGGCTGAAGGACTTAGTAAAGGACCTCTATGTTGGACATCCTTAGTTGTTATTATGTATAGCTGTTTTATTTGTTTTACTTGTTTTGTTTATGTTAAAGCAATGACTGTTGGCCACGCTGAATAAAGCTATTCATTCATTCCAGTCCTTTATCCAGAATGGGATTTCCCCATCCCTGGGACTCTGATTACCCAGAGAAAAATCATTTCCTGATTGGCTAAAATTGCCCCTGCATCGAGGGGGCAACAGAGTGCAGCTGAAATGAACAGCAAACTTTCTACCTATAGTAATACCTGATATTTTGGGTATCAGATCAAGTATCCAATTGGTTGCTGAATACCAAGATGGGTCCCTGGCTCCCCAACAAGCCAGGTGTTACTGTTACTGGGACCAATCTCAAGCCCTGACGATCCCACGTGCAGCATGTAGCCACGCAGAAACCGTGCGGACCTGCATTGCAGGCACTTTGCACCATGCCCGCGGGATCCCCAGGGCTTGGGTTTTGGCCCCATTGAGATAACATCTTTCCACCAACCCATTCCAACTTACTGTGTTACCATTTGAATGCCTTTTTGACATGACTCAATGGATTAATGAAAATTCGAAGAAAAATGGTAAATTAATAACTGGTAAAACGGTGCAAAATGGAAAAACGCTAACTTGGTAACAGAAAATGGGTAGTTCAGTAACGGTATCAGTAATTCAGGTACACTGAATGGGTAGTATTATAACCGATCCACCCAAAACAATCTAGGTACTGCAATTTTCATTTTGACAGGTATACTCGCTTTTGCAGGCACCCGTTTCACCTCTATAATAGTCTAGTTAGAACTAGCGGTCTGCACTGTACTTCACATCCCAGCAATGGTCATTGTTACTGGTTCCTGCCCCATACCTTGGTCTCTGGCTCCTCCTTTTTATGTTTTTTGTCCCCACTTCCTGCTCTCCACCCTGCTGTGCCTGTTCCTGCTCTTCACACTGCCTCAGGTTTGATCACTTGGCTACTGATTTTGAATATCCAGGACTTTGAGTTTCTTCCCCCTCCTCACTCTTCCACCGGTTATGTTTGTCTTTCTTCTGTGTCTCCAAAAGAGACAGTCTGTCTTGAATGACAGTGCTCAGTGCTGGAACACACTTAGAGGATAGAGAACATTCATTCTCTTTCTACGTTTGGCATTAGGGTGCGTGCAACATTTGTCTGATAAAAAGCTATGTAGATCCCCATAGCTTTCTGGGGATATAGGCTCAAGACAGAGAGTCAGATTCTTATCCCCTAACTCACACTGAGTAGAAATCAATGGAAGCTCCTCAAGCTGTAATTATTCAGCCTGAGTAAGAAGAAAACAATATGGACTAAGAGAAGAGAGTAAGGTCTTTGCAAGATTGCTCGTGTGTGGCTTCTGGTGTGTAAGGCAGGGGTGGGGAATATTTTGCCTCTTAGGCCCTTTTCACACAAGACACCCCCCACCCATCTCCATGCAGTCTCGCTGTGTGGAGCTAGGTGGAGGGGCCCGTGGGAATGCCGCGGAGGATGAGTGGGATGCATGCATGCTCCCGCACTACACCCATCTCCACCCATCACCCACGCATGGAGCAATGGGCTCCAATGCCGGTTGCTCCATGGGTGGAGGTGGGTGTGCGCCCGTGAGAACGGGTGCACACCCACCTCCACCCACTGCAGGTGCACACCCATCCTCCCACAAACCCTTTGAAAAGAGCCTTAGCAAAAGCTCCATGGCACAGGAAAGAGCTGGGGGTGGATGTGCTTAAGGGGTGTGCTGAGGAGGGGAGAAGCAAGGGGAAGGATCTGATCATAAATCTGTACCATAGATCAATTCCTTAACCTTGCGTGCATGATCTCAGCCCTTCTCCTTTCCCTTGAACTCGCTCTTTCAATACTTGAGGTTAGAGACTATGGGCCAGATCCAGGAACTGAAATGGAGGCAAATGAAAATAGCCACAGGTTGGATTTTTCCAGGAGGACCAGACATTCCCCACCCCTGGTATAGGGTAAACAACAATGAGCACAGTATTTGAGAATTTCATAATCCTTTTATAAAAATAAATAAATAAATGGGTTTGCTCTCATTATAGGAACAAGTATTTGGGGTATTTTGTTTACATCATTTTGGCAATATTAGCACTCAAGCCGTCAGGAATAGCTGTTCCCAAACTGTCAATAAATCCCTACATTTCTGGAACATTAACAAACATTATCGGTTTTTCTGTAACCCATATCATTATAGTGCTGAAATGAGAATCAAATTGATTCGTGAGGTAATTTTGTGGGAAGCAAGACTTGCTGCTGAGATTTTGCAGCTTTTTCTAACCCCAATCGAGATCTTGGATGAAACTTGATTTATCGGTTACAGCAAGTTACCGTTTATCGTTTACTGTGTTTACTGGTTACCATTTATCAGTAGTATCAGTATTTTGATTTAACATGTGCCGTGTTTACCAGTTACTGCGATTTGCCATTTACCATGTTTATTGGTAACCGTGTGCATTGGTTACTGGTTTATTACCATGTTTATTGGTTACTGGTTTATTGGGGGGGTTGCATTGCTTATTGGTTTATTGGTTATTGGTGTTTATTGGTTATTGGTTTGTTACCATGTTTATTAGTTATTGGTTTATTGCCATGCTTATTGGTTATTGTGTTTGGGTCACAGACAACCCAGTAAACAACAACCCTGTAAATGGTAACCAACAACACTGTAAACGGTAACTCGGTAGCTGGCAATCCAACGGTAAATGACAATCCAGTAAATCATAATTCGAGAAAAGATTCTTGATCAAGAATTGTTGAGAGATGGCAATTTTCTTGGATATTGTTTTCTCGTTTAAAACGAGACAAGAATTGTGATTCTTGGTGATAACCGAGAAAAAGTCAAAATTGAGTTTCAACCCTAATTACCATGCGTTTAAAGTACCAAAAGTGCTGACCAAGTAGTAGAAGGACCGAACAAAGGCACTGTCAGGGTCCTGCAGTGGCCTATTGGGGTTGCGAGGGGTGGCGGCGGAGCCCTGATGCACAGGCTGCCATCTGCAACAGTGTGGGAGAGCCTTCTGACCCATCGGGTTCCCTGGGGGAATCCCGGGGTAGTGGGCAGAATACCTCCTTGCATCATGGCCCGCTGGAAGCAGCAGGGATGAAGGGTGGCATCCAGAGTGGCCCCAGCAGCGGCACTGACAGTGACGGGCGCATGCGCACGGGGCCTGGGTCTCCGCAGTGCTCAGAATGCCCGAATTAGCAGGTGTTGCAGCAGGGCAGGGCCTAGAGCATAAAAGGAGGACACCCAGCCTAGCTCCCTGCCAGTAATCAGTGCTCCGATTGTGAAACCATCCTTCCTGTTGCTTATAGCAGTAGGCTTGTGCCTAGTGAGTTCTGGGGTGTGTGTGTGTGTGTGTGTGTGTGTGTGTGTGTGTGTGTGTGTGTGTGTGTGTGTGTGTGTGTGTGTGTGTGTGTGTGTATTCTTGCAAGAGGGCTAGTGTGATTGGAAGTATGTGTGCTTAAGGAGTGTGTCCCTGCTATGCCTAATATTTTCCTTGTTGTCAATTGCTGAGTGTTCTCTCTGTGCTCTGTGGGTTCTGAAGCTACCCTTGTCCTATTTTCCCCTGTGTTCTATGGTTCTTGGGGTTCCCCGGATCCTTACCTCCCTACACACACCTGGCATGGTGGTGACCCCCTATTTTGATAGGGTGAGTCTGTGGCATCTCGCCTGGTTACCAGCACCCTGTGATGATCGTGGCAGGATCCTTTTAATGGATCAAGCCACCCTAGGAACCTGAGGGCTATTTTCCCAGCTGGGTTCTGCACAAGATGCTGAAGGGTGAGCCTCTCCTCCTGCCCCTCCCCCCATCCTGCGGGGCCTGCGGGGATCCATTCTGCCATCCACTTACCTGCCTTGCTGCTGCGGGGGCTTGGGAAGCTCTGCCGCCGGCGGGGGTGTGTGTGCTCCTCGCTCTGCTGCCTGGTTGCCCCGCTGCTACTGATACCGTCACCGCCGCTACCCGCTGGGACCTGCGGGGGGAAGAACAAACAGTGAGCTTTGGGGGGCTAGGGGGGGAATCGCAAAGGCCAGCCACATGGGCTGACCTGTACCCTCCCCCCCCACACCCAGAAGTAGCTGGGGGTTAAAAACCCCGGGACCAGCGGCTGAGCCGCAAGAGCCTGCGGGGATCCATTCTGCCATCCACTTACCTGCCTTGCTGCTGCGGGGGCTTGGGAAGCTCTGCC
>QEPC01000493.1:4709366-4721259 GCA_003113815.1 Sphenodon punctatus | reverse complement strand
GCCCCAGAGCGGCTCCTGCGGTCTGCCGGGGGTGCCTTCCTGGAGGTCCCCCGTGTTAAGCGGGGGGCCACGATGGAGAGGGCATTCTCGGTGGTGGGACCGCGGCTGTGGAACTCCCTTCCGGAGGAAGCTCGCCTGGCCCCTAGCCTTTTAACATTTCGGCAAAACTGTAAGACCTGGCTGTTTGCCCAGGCCTTTGGGAGGGAGGGTGGGTAGGGATTTTAATCCCCCACCTATTGGTTTTGTGGCCCTGTTAATATTTTAAATATTTATGATTGTTTTAAATTGATTTTATTGTATTTTTATTATTGTATTTTTGATTGATGGAAGCCGCCCCGAGCTGCGTGGCAGGAGGGGCAGGGTAAAAATTTATAAAAATAAATAAATAAATAAATAAATAAATCCCTCACAGGCATTCCCAAATGAGAACGGATGAAACCAGCAAAAAAGCAGCAATTTTTTTTGCATCAATGGAAGATGGCAAATGGCCTGTTTCTAACAGAAACAGCATTCAAGGTGAATAATCTTTTCAGCTCTAATTAGCACCATTGTGCACATGCAATTGCTGAAAATGTAACCAAAATACCAAAATGACCGAAAAAATGAAATAACTGAATTGAAGAAAACCTGACAAACTGAAAAAGTCAAAATGGAATACCTGGTGTGTGTGTGTGTGTAGGGGAATGGATATTCCCTATTTCAGTCATGGATATTATTCAAGTACTCCAAGGACTACCTGAAAACATGAATAATACCTGCACACAATAAACCCTCCCTGTTTCAGTTTTTACATGTACTAAATCAAAGTACGGAATACAGAGGTGGTGAATTTTGCAACACCATGGAATGCAAACCAGGGACTCATTTCTGGAAACAACTGTCCAAATTAATTAATGAGAACTGAAAATGGAAATTCACTTTGTTTCTATGTCACACGCTCCTAGCTGCGACTCCAAGTCACCTCTCCAGAAATATAGTCAGATTTCTAGTTCTGAGGTGTCTATATTGCAGAGCAACGAGACTGTGGATTATCAAGGGAATGGCTTTCCCCCAGTAGGAGAGACAGAATGTTGAGGCTGCACAAATGAGCAGTTAATTTTCTTTCCTTATCGGCCTCCTATAGCTCGGTAGCACTTGTACTATATCATGTTGTGCCAAGCATCTGAACAAAGAGTCCCAGGGTCACAGTCAATGCTAGAATCCAGACATGATTAACTAGGACATTAGGGAGATGCTTAAAGAAACATGTGTTATATTTTAACCTTCTTACTCCAAAAATAAGAATTTAAAACATGTGGTCACTTCTCTAGCAAAACTGTATACAGCCCTAAAAGTGAATAATAATTGTTGCTATTTCAGTTAGTCCAAAACTGCTGCCTTTTTTACTGTGCAAATTGGTCTGCTGAACTAGCCTACTGTTTCATTTTTCAGATGCTGTTTAGTAACTGAGATTTGAACAATCAGTCACATATCAGCCATGGCAGAAGCTCCCCAGGAGAGAGTCCATCACAGCTGATGCCATCCTGGCCTTAACAAAGCCAGGTCAGCTCCCACTTACAGTTCAGCTCCCACTTACAGTTCAAAAGTATATCTACCAATATCCGGTATCAGGCTGGACACCAAACAGTATGTGGTGAGCATTGGTGATTAATTTCATTAGCTATATTACCAATTTATAATGATGCCACAGATTACTATCACATCATCATTTACAGTCAATAGTTTTTAAATTTTCTTATACTCCCTCAATCTCTCCCTCCAGACCTGGTTTTCAAGTAGTAACAATGGGGCCGATCCCATACCCCACATATCCAGTGTGCAACCGTCCGTGTGCATAGCTGTGCACAAACTGCACAGATTAGGGATGGACAAATGCGGTTCGGAAGTTTGGAGTTCGGACCAAACTCAACCAGTTCGGTCGACCGAATCGAATTTCCGAACCGAACTCAATTTTCGAACTGAACCGAATTTCCGAAGTCGGCTCTGTTTGCACATCCCTAAAAGATAATATTCCATTTAGTTCAATGGGGTTTGAGTTTCCGAACTTTGTTTGGAAGTTCGGAGTTCGGACCGAACTCAATAGTTTGGTCAACCGAACCGAACTTCCAAACTGAACCGAATTTCTGAACTGAACCGAACCAAACTGAATTTCTGAACTCGGTTCTGTTCGCCCATCCTTAGCACAGATCCCCGTTGCAGGCACATTGTGCTGTGCGGGAGGTCTTCAGAATTTGGAACCAGCCCCACCAATTTTTGGTAAAGCAGCAATGTAACAATGAGGCAATACAGTAGTGTTGTCAACAGTCATGCAGTAATATCCAGTAGTGTCGTTTAGCAATTAGTTTGGCAGTACTCTGTTAGGTACCAAATAACTAGGGCTGAAAGAAAGTCTTTGGAAAACTTTGGAATTTGCCGAATATTAAGGTATTTGGTTTAGAAAGGCTGAATTCCGAAGTTCCAAGGACTAAGGCCATTATTCAGAAAACTTTGGAAACTTCAGAAACCTCTGTGTGCATGGGGGGGCTGGTGGACAGTTGAAATTCTTCTGGAAATGAAACTTAGTCCACTTTCAGACATCCCCCCCCCCCCCGTGCATATTCTGGCTGTGGGGGGAAATGCACAGCCAGGTTATGCGCTGGGATCGGCTGATCTAAAAGCCTGCCCCCCCCCCCCAACTTTGCCAGCAGAGACATGCAGGGATGCAGAGCTCGATTTCCTGCTCTGAATCCCTGCACATCTCTGCCGGCAAAACCACACAGGGGGCTTTCAGACCAGCCAATACTTGTGCATATCCTGGCTGCGCATTTCCCCCCGCAGCCAGAATATGCACTGGGGGGGGCATGTTTGAAAGTGGCCTATGTGCCATATTTGGTAGGAGGGGGGTACGGGAGGGGACAATTGAGTTATGGTAATTCAGGTGACAAGTTTTGATTGGCTGGCCAAGTCATATAGTCAGCTTTTGAACTGGCTGGCAGGGCAAAATAAAAGTGTCTGCACTGCAGCCATTTTGTCCATTCTCTTTGATGAATTTGGCTGCACTGCATGCTACAGTGGTGCTGGATCTGTAAGTAATTGGCGGGGGGTGGAGAGGGGTGCCTGGCCTGGCATGGCATGGTATGGTATGATGTGGCCTTGCCTGTCCATAAGGCCCTTGTTGGGAAGTTGGGGTTATGTTACCCTTTACCATGCCATGCAGGTTTTTTTAAAAAAAATATTGGGTGCCACATTGCTGCCTGGTTGGCACTTGGCACCATGTGGAGAGATCTCTCTGCCTGGCTCCACTTTCCAAGTTTGCTTTGTCTGTTCAAATGACCATTGCCACAATGGCATGCCAAGGAAGAGGGTGCCCCTGGAGGGGGAGGGAGCATCTAGTCCAGATTAATTTTCTCGATCCCTTGCAGTCTGGCTTTCATTCAGGATATGGCATGGAGGCTGTGGTCGATGACCTCTCCCATGAGTTGGACCGGGATTGTTCGACCCTGTTGATTCTGTTACATCTCTCAGCTGCATTTGATACCATTGATCATGAGTTGTTTATTAATTATTATTATTATTAGCATTAGCATTAGCATTAGCATAGATATAGCGTCAGTGATGTACCTGGTGCTTACAAAGAATAAGATAGACATGGTTCCTGCTTGAGAGCTTACAATCTAAAGGCAGGGGGAGGGGAGACAGGGAAGGGGAAAACAGATGGAGAGACAAGGGTTGCAACATTCATGAGGATATGAGAGTTCAGATACATGTTCTTGCCTTGGTTACAGTAAACTGGAAGTTTTCAGATAACAGGTGGGGAATAATCTTGGATGGGGATGCTTAGCAGGAGTTCGGAAGGGCGGAGCAGAAGAGGTGGGTTTTGAGAAGGGACTTGAAGGTGTGGAGGGTGGGGGCAAGGGAGGGAGTTCCAGGTGTGCGGGGCAGTGAGGGAGAAGGGACAAAGGCGGTTGGGGGAGCAGGGGAGGTGTGGGAGGGTGAGGGAGAGGGAGAGGATGGAGGAGGAGCGGAGTGCTCGAGCAGGGGTTTGGAGGGAGATCAGGGCAGAGAGGTTGGGGGGAGCGAGTTTGTGAAGGGCTTTGTAGGTGAAGATGAGGAGCTTGTGCAGAATACGCTTGGGAAGAGGGAGCCAGTGGAGAGAGGAGAGGAGAGGAGAGGAGAGGAGAGGAGAGGCTGCATGTGGTCAAAGCGACGGGCTAGGTGGATGATCCTTGCAGCAGAGTTTTGAACAGAGATAAGGGAAGAAAGGTTGGAGCGGGGAAGGCCAGCAAGGAGGAGGTTACAATAGTCGAGGCATGAGATAACTAGGATGTGGATGAGAGTTTTGGGAGAGGAGACAGACAGAAAAGGGCGGATCTTGGCAATGTCTCGGAGGGAGAAGCAGCAGGATTTGACAACGGAGTCAATGTAGGGTATGAAGGTAAGGTGCGAGTTGAAGATGAAGCCCAAGCTGTGAGCTTGGGGAACAGGGAGGATGGAGACCCCATCAATGTCAATTGACAGGGAAGAGGAAGAGGAAGGACTGGGGGGGGGAAGATAAGGAGTTCAGTTTTTGCCATGTTCAGTTTCAGTTGGCGTTGAGACATCCAGGAGGAGATATCGGAAAGACAATTGGTGAGACAAGCTTGAACAGAAGGGGAGAGGGAAGGAGTGGAGAGATAGAGTTGAGTGTCATCATCATATAGGTGGTATTGGAAGCCGTGGGAGGCAATGAGTTTGCCTAGAGATTGGGTGTAGATAGAGAAGAGGAGCGGGCCAAGGATGGAGCCTTGGGGAACCCCAACCGAGAGGGGTAGGGAGGAGGAGGGGGAGGAGTTAGGAAGAGATACATTGAAGGAGCAGTCAGAAAGGTAGGAGAACCAGTCAAGGACAGAGTCCTNCAACAGTGTCAAAGGCAGCAGAGAGATCAAGGAGGACAAGAATAGAGTAAAGGCGGTTGGATTTAGCCACAAGAAGATCGTTGGTGATCTTAGCCAGAGCGATTTCAGTGGAGTGAAGGGGGCGGAAGCCAGATTGGAGTGGGTCAAGGGAGGAGTTGGCAGAGAGGAGGTTGAGGCAATGGGAGTAGACAACCCATTCAAGGAGCTTAGAAGCAAAAGGGAGGAGCAAGACAGGACATTAATTAGAGGGTGCAGAGGGATCCAGAGTGGACTTTTTGAGGATGGGGGAGACAGTGGCATGTTTAAAGGCAGAGGGGATGGAACTGGTAGAGAGGGAGAGGTGGATGATGTGCAGGAGGGGAGGGGTGACAGAGGAGGCAATGGAGATCAGGAGGCGGGAAGGAATGGGGTCCAGGGAGCAAGTGGAGGGGTTGGAGGAGGAGAGCAGGGGGGAGATGTCCTCAAGGGAGGTGAGAGGGAAGGAGGACAAGAGAGAGGTGGGGGAAGGAGAGGGGGAGTAGCAGGGGGACTCGGCTGTGTGACCAGGCAGGGATTGGAGGGACCGTTCTTGAATGGTTCCACTCTTTCCAGTCTGGGAGAACCCAACGTGTGGCCTAGCTGATTTTTCATCTTCTCCCCGGGGCCTCACGTGTGGGGTCCTGCAGGGTTCTATCCTGTCCCCTCTCCTGTTCAATCTGTATGTGCAGCCATTGTGGGAGGTTGTTAGGGAGTTTGGTGTATGGTGTCATCAATATGCTGATGACACCCAGTTATCTCTCTCTTTTTCATCCATCTCAAGCCCGGCAGTCTCGGTACTTACCCGGTGTTTGATGGCTGTGAGGGATTGGATGATAGCGAGCCGCCTGAAGTTAAATCCCGACAAGATGGAGGTGATGGTTGTGGGGAAGACCAGGGGAGTGGTGGCCCCCGTCATTGATGGGGTCTGTCCTGCCCTGGCATCTTAGGTTCGGAGTCTGGGTTTGATCCTGGACCCTCAGCTCTGCCTGAATGTCCAGGTGGCGGCTGTGGTGAAGGGGGCATTTCGTCAATTACATCTGGTGCGTCTGCTTCAGCCGTATGTCTCTGACTCGGATCTGGCCACAATCGTCCATGCTTTTATTACCTCGAGACTGGACTACTGTAACACACTCTACGTGGGGCTACCCTTGGTGTTGATTCGGAGACTGCAGCTTGTGCAGAACTCAGTGGCTTGTCTCCTAATGGGGACGGGTCGATGTGAGCACATTACACTGGTGCATCACTCTCTGCACTGGCTGCCGATAGTCTTCCGGGCCCAATTCAAGGTGTTGGTGTTGACCTTTAAAGCCCTAAACAGCCTGGGCCCAGCCTATCTGCAGAACTGCTTCACCCGGATCGGCCCCTGCAGTCGGACGGGGGCGCCCTCCTCGAGGTCCCCTGGATTTCTTGGGTGTCAACCTTGCGGAGGGCATTCTCTGTGGTCGCACCGCGGCTGTGGAACTCTCTCTTGCCAGAGGTCCGCCTGACCACTGACCTCTCCTCTTTCTGTAGACAATGTAAGACCTGGCTGTTCTGCCGTGCCTTTCCCAAGGGAGATCGGATGGGTGGGCTTCCCTAGGAGTTCGCTGTAGGAGGGTTCTGAGGAGGGAATACCCTAGACAGGTGAGCGACTGTATTCACATATACACCTACACTTAGCTCCTGTTCCTTGTAGTTAAATACATAACTAGGGGTAAACCTAAAAAATCACTAAACAAGAAGATGCAGACAGTAGGCCCGCAGCGGGATGCGGGCTACCCAATCTTTTGCACTGCGTGCCACATGTACGATTATCTTCCTGTTGGGGAGAGGTCGTATGTGTGTGCCCGGTGCAAAGAGCTCCTAGCTCTCAGATAACATATACAGTCTCTGGTGGCTAGAGTGGCCGAGTGGGAGGAGCTGAGGCAGACAGAGAGGTATAAAGAGAAGTCCTTCAGGGACATAGTAGAACAATCCCACCTCTACTCTGGCAGTCCCGGTGCTGCTTCAGAGGGGCGAGGTCTCCAGGGAGGAGAACACATATGTGCAATGGCAGGAAGCAATCCTGTAGCTGTGACCTGCCTTCCGGGTGATGTGTTATCCTCTGCACCGAGAATATTTCTCCAGGGGTGTGTGCCCAGAAGGGTGGGAATAGGACAGTTGTGGTAGTTGGGAATTTGATTATTAGGAATGTAGATAGCTGGGTTGCTGGTGACCATGAGGACCGCATGGTAACTTGCCTGCCTGGTGCAAAGGTAGCGGGCCTCACATGACACATAGATAGAATCCTAGAGAATGCTGGGGAGGAACCTGTTGTTGTGGTCCATGTTGGTACCAATGACATAGGTAGATGTAGTACCGAGGTTCTGGAGGCCAAATTTAGGCTTCTAGGTAGTAGACTCTAGTCCAGAACCTCCAGGGTAGCCTTCTCGGAAGTGCTGCCTATTCCACGCGCAGAACCACAGATGCAGGCGGAGCTCCAACGTCTCAATGCGTAGATGAGACAATGGTGCAAAGAAGAAGGCTTTATATTTATCAGGAACTGGGCAGCCTTCTGTGGAGGGGGGGAGCCTATACAGACAGGATGGGCTCCACCCTAACCAGAATGGAACCCGGTAGCTGGCACTAAAAATTAAAAATGTGATAGAGCAGTTTTTAAACTAGAACCTGGGGGAAAGACGACGGGCACTGTGGAGTGCTCGGTTCGGACTGTGGCATCTATGCAGGATGATGTTAACTTAGGGGATTTAGAGTTGTTTAAAACTGAGAAAGGGATAAAAAAATTAAGGAACTTTGGGTGGAATTCACTGGAGAACAGATAAGTAACAATTCCAGGGTACAGTCCCCTATAATGTGCACAGTAAGAAGAATAAAAAGAATACACAGAAATGTCTATATGCAAATGCTAGAAGCCTAAAAAGTGAGATGGGAGAATTAGAGTGTTTTGGCACTAAATGTAGATCTAGACATTATAGGCATCACAGAGACATGGTGGAACGAGGATAACCAATGGGACACTGTAATACCACCAGGGTAGAAAATATATCGGAATGACAGAGTAGATAGAGTTGGTGGTGGGGTGGCTCTATATGTAAAAGACAACATTGAGTCAAGTACAATTAAAATTTTAAAGGATGCCAACTGTTCCCTAGAATCTCTATGGATAGAAATTCCAGGTATAAAGGGGAAGAGTATCGCAGTAGGGCTATACTATTGTCCCCCTGACCAGGATGGAGAGACTGATAAAGCAATGCTAAAAGAGATTAGACAGGCTACTAAAGTCGGCAACATAATAATAATGGGTGACTTCAATTACCCTAATATTGATTGGGGGAATGTTTCCTCGGGGCGGGACATGGAGGTCAAATTTCTGGATGCCGTAAATGACTGCTTCCTAGAACAGCTGGTTCTGGAACCAACGAGAGGAGGAGCTATTCTAGATCTAGTCCTGAGTGGCACGCAGGACCTGGTGCAAGGAGTAACTGTGGCGGAGCCACTAGGCAATAGCGATCATAATATGATCACATTTGACATAATTTCTGTAGGGAGAAAGATAAACAAAAGTACAGCAGTAGCATTTAACTTTAAAAAGGGAGACTATGACAAAATGAGGAAACTAGTTAAAAAGAAACTAAAAAGCCCAGTTGCAAGGGCTACAAGTTTGCAAGAGGCGTGGAGGCTGTTTAAAAGCACCCTTCTGGAAGCCCAGATTAAATGCATCCCGCAAGTTAAAAAAGGAAGCAGGAAGACCAAACGTCTTCCACTGTGGTTAAATGGGGAGGTGAAGGAGGCTATTAGAGCCAAAAAGGCATCCTTTAAGAAATGGAAGGCTAGTCCCAATGAAAATAATACGAAAGAGCATAAACACTGGCAACGTAAATGTAAAGTGTTAATAAGGCAGGCCAAGAGAGATTTTGAAGGGAGGCTTGCTAAAGAGGCAAAAACAAGCAACAAAAACTTTTTCAAATACATCAGAAGCAAGAAGCCTGCTAGGGAGTCAGTTGGGCCATTAGATGACAAGGGAGTAAAAGGGGCGCTCAGGGAGGATAAGGACATTGCAGAGAAGCTGAATGAGTTCTTTGCGTCGGTCTTCACTGCGGAGGATTTTGGGGAGGTACCCACGCCGGATCCTTGCTTTGTGGGCGAGGAATTGGAAGAGCTGTTACAAATCAATGTGACGTTGGAGGATGTTCTAGGGCAAATTGACAAACTGAATACTAACAAGTCACCAGGGCCAGATGGCATTCACCCCAGAGTTCTGAAGGAACTCAAATATGAAATCGCAGACCTACTGTTAGTAATTTGTAACCTGTCACTAAAATCTGCCACTGTACCCGAGGACTGGAGGGTGGCAAATGTAACCCCGATATTTAAAAAGGGATCCAGAGGCGATCCTGGAAACTACAGACCAGTAAGCTTGACGTCTGTGCCGGGCAAAATGGTGGAAACCATCATTAAGGACAGAATTACAGGGCATGTTGACAAACATGGCTTAATGGGGAAGAGTCAACACGGATTTAGTAAAGGTAAGTCATGCCTCACTAACCTGTTGGAATTCTTTGAGGGTGTAAATAAGCATGTGGACAAGGGAGACCCAGTAGATATAGTGTACCTGGATTTCCAGAAAGCATTTGATAAGGTCCCTCATGAGAGACTCTTGAGAAAATTAAAAAGTCATGGGATAGGAGGTAGTGTCTTACTATGGATCAGAAACTGGTTAAAAGATAGAAAGCAAAGGGTAGGACTAAATGGTCAGTTTTCACAATGGAGAGATGTAAAAAGTGGTGTGCCTCAGGGATCTGTATTGGGAACGGTGCTGTTTAATGTATTCATTAATGATTTGGAAAAGGGTGTTAAGAGTGAGGTGATCAAACCCACCTCTTCTGCTCCACCCTTCCTAACTCCTGCTGACCATCCCCACCCAGGATTATCCCCCACCTCTTAACTGTAAACTCCCAACTTACTGCAACCAAGCCAAGAACATGTACCTGAGCTCTCGTATCCTCATGAATGTTGCATTCCTTGTGTCTCCCTCTGTCCCCCCTTCCCTGTCTCCCCTCCCCCTGTCTTTAGATTGTAAGCTCTCGGGTAGGAACCGTGTCTATCTTATTCCTTGTAACGTGCCAGGTACATTGCTGGCGCTATATAAATGCGCTTATAATCATCAATCATCATCATCATCATCATCATCAGATTTGCAGACGACACCAAGTTATTCAAGGTAGTAAAAACACGAGCAGACTGTGAGGAACTGCAACGGGATCTTATGACACTGGGTGCCTGGGCATCTAAATGGCAAATGAGATCAAATGTGGACAAGTGCAAAGTGATGCATGTAGGTAAAAATAATCCAAACTATGCATACACAATGCTGGATACTAAGCTAGGAGTTAGTCCGAGTTACCACTCAGGAAAAGAATCTGAGGGTGGTTGTGGACAATACAATGAAATCCGCAGTGCAGTGCGCAGCAACAGTCAAAAAAGCAAACAGAATGTTAGGAATTATTCAGAAGGGGATAGAGAATAAAACAGAGGAGGTTATAATGCCTTTATACAAATCAATGGTGCAACCGCACCTTAAATATTGTGTGCAGTTCTCGTCGCCCCATCTCAAAAAAGATATAGGTGAACTAGAAAAGGTACAGAGAAGGGCAACAAAAAGGTCAAGGACATGGAAGGGCTCCTGTATGAGGAAAGGCTTGGTGGTTTGGGGCTCTTCAGCTTGGAGAAGAGACGACTGAGAGGAGATATGATACAGGTCTATAAAATCATGAGTGTTGTGAAACTAATAAACAAGGAGCCGTTATTTACTCTCTCAGCTAGTACTAGAACTAGGGGACACTCCATGAAACTCATGAGTGGCAAGTTTAAAACAAGTAAAAGAAAATATTTTTTCACTCAGCGTATAATTGGGTTGTAGAATCTACTGCCAGAGGTTGTGGTAAGGGCCAGTATTATAGCTGAGTTTAAAATAGCATTACAGCGGGGGAACATAGCTCAAGTGGTAAGAGCACATGCTTTGCATATATAAGATCCTAGGTTCAATCCCCAGCATCTCCACTTCAAGATCCCTGATAGCATGCCTGGGGGAGGCCTCCACTGGGGGCTTGGAGGGATCTCACGTAGCATGTCAGGATGGCCTCCACCAGAGACCCTGGGAGAACCAGATTTGGACCCAAATTTGAAACCCCTGCTGCTGTGTCAGGTTGTTACAATACTGGGCTAAGATGGACCATTGGTCTGACTCAGTTAGGCAATTTAGGTTTGGACAAGTTTTTGGAAGATAGGTCCATTAGCAGCTATCAGCCAGACAGGATCGGGGAACAGGACAGGAGCTGGGGAAAAACAACAGGGAATGGATCCCCCATTGTGACCTGTTGGTTGTTCTCCCAAGCCACTGTGATTGGCCACTGTCAGAGACAGGATGTTGGGCTTGATGGACCATTGGTCTGACCCAGTATGGCACTTCTTATGTTCGGTTAGGGTGGGGTAGGGGGTAATTTGTTTTAGTGTGCGGTTTTTAATCGTATTATTGTTTTTTTTAAATCTGTTTTAATTTGGTGTTAGATGCCCCAAGATGCTTTTAGCAGGAGGGGGTGGCATACAAATTTTATAATAAAAATAAAATACAATAAATAAATATATAGGCCTGCAAGATTTCATGTACACTGGTTGGACTACAAAGATGTTACAGTCAGACATACATTTATAAATGAATTGCTTATATGACCAGGACCCTTTATCCAATCCTTCTGAAAGTTGGCAGAGATAGTAAATATGGGAAGGGGTATAAATCTGCCAAGTTTCATCTAGTCCAAATGTGAGGCAAAGAAGTTACAGCCAAGAATGTATATGAATATTTTTTGCAAAATAATCTAGATAGATAGATAGATAGATAGATAGATAGTAGACAGTTGTAGGAGTTAGCTTAGTGATAGAGATAGCGTTAGTGATTTAGTTTTAGTGTTTGTAGGAGTAGGCCTGTGTACTTATTAGATAATCCATTTAGTTCATAGCATTTA
>QEPC01000493.1:4683871-4702367 GCA_003113815.1 Sphenodon punctatus | reverse complement strand
CACGTTCCAGGAGCTTTGAGGCAAAGGGAAAGAGGGAGACTAGCCGGTAACTAGAGGGGTCAGATGGGTCCAGGGTGGGCTTTTTGAGGATGGGGGAGACAGTGGCATGCTTAAAGGCAGAGGGGAAGGAGCTGGTGGAAAGGGAGAGATTGATGACATGTAGAAGTGGGGGGGGCAGCAATAGAGGTCAGGAGATGGGAGGGGATTGGGTCAAGGGGGCAGGTGGAGGGGTTGGATGAAGAGAGCAGAGCAGAGATTTCCTCGAGAGAGGAAGAAGGGAAGGATGTGAGGAGAGAGGGGGGAGTATAATGCCATGATTTCCAAATTCAGCATCTCTCCTTCCAGAAAGAAGTTCAAGGTACAGAAGGACACGTCTGTACTCAAAGAAATAACAGATACTTGCACAAGAAAACTGGATGGCTATTTATCCCTTCTTCAGTCTCCTTGAGGACGACTCTTTTCCACAGTGACCAAGTTGGCTCAGTTCAGGATGTTCTTTTAAGAACATTTCAAAGCAGTTGTTCTTCCCTGGCAAACGACGGTGGTAGCTTAGATGCTCAAAGATAACTACAGATTAAGCTGCAAGATTATTAAACAGTATTAATCAGCAGCAGATGGAAGTTTCTGTTCCTCTCCCTTCCAGTCCTTTCAAATGCAAGCCTTTGTGTTTGTCTCTCTGAAAGGATTTCTTTGGGGTTATTTTTCATCAGAACAAGCTCATGCAACTTTGTAATTTTGTAGTCAAATTCAGGGATAATGCTCTTGTCCTTGGGTAATTTCAGACGTTATGAGACCACAGTCAACCACAGTGAATCCCCTGTGGTGGCCGTTTGTCCTGTAACTTCTAAAAGATTCCTGCAGATGTTCACACAGTGAATACCTGGCAGAAATCAGAATAACCACGATTCCAGAGGTGAGGAGGCCTCACCTCCGGAATCGTGGTTATCTTGGCCATGATCTGGGATGGGGCTGGCAATGGCCATGCTGAACGACTGGCTGCCAGCCGCGTCCAGGAATCTGGCCCCAACCACGGGACAGGATTGAGCGCAGTGGCCGGATTGGCCTCTGCGCCCTTCCGTCTCCCGGAGGGCGGGCGGCCGGGGGAGCGTGGGGGGGCGGGGCTTTGCGGCCGCACACCACGCAGCCCCACCCCCTCCCCAATCCCCGGTGAGAATCAGGCCGGCACGTCTAAAGGACGGACAGCCTGATTCCTGACCGGGATCCGAAATGGATCCTGAAATGGATCCCGGTGCGTGATTCAGCGCGGCAGGCCTCCAGGCCTGTTACGTCTGAAATTACCCCTTATGATCCACATTCCACCCCCCACACACACATACACACACACATTCAACACCGATCCAGATCTCCTGCATGGGTGTAAAAGAGAAGAGAACTTTGCCCAGAGAGGTCTGTATAAATTAAGCCACTGTAACAAATCTCTCTGTGCACTTACTCATAATCCGGATTCCAAATAAATGTTCTGAAATGGAGCTTAGGGTGGTTTTTAAAACTCTACTGAAGCAGCTGGGAGATTTAACGCTGAGTTGAGTATCAGTGGTCCAAACTGGGAAGTGGGGGGGGGGGGAGACTCTGCCTGTCCTCCACACCCATCGCAACTCCATTCATTGGCTTCATTTGTTTTGGTTCTTTTTAAAAAAAATAATCAGTTTTAAGAACAAAACTTTAGAAAATGAAATCAGTCAAAAATATGTAAGCCCCCAGACCTTCAGATTTCCTTTTCCAGAGCATCTTTTGTATGACAGAAATGCACAGTGATCTTTTAACATTATTTATTAATAAAGTAAAAATTAAAAATGAAAATGGTAGGGTCATTTATGGAAAACCCCTAAAAACAAAGTTGTTGTTTTTGGTTTTTTTGTAAATGAAAACAAAAGCAAAAACGGTATGGGTACCTACTGCACACCACTTTAAAAATGCACAATTTCCTGTGTCAATTTCCAAGCGAAGTTCGTTGACCAAGGCCACCAAAGCGGTCTTAGTTCTACTACCCTCCAGTAGGAGTCCCTCTCTTCCCTCTCCAGAAATTAGGGATGTGCAAATGTGGTTCGGAAGTTCGGAGTTCGGACTGAACTTGAATAGTTAGGTCAACCGAACCAAACTTTCGAACCAAACTCAAATTCGACTGAACTGTTTAGTCACATCCAAACCAGTTTGGAAGGCCAAAAAACGCGGTTTTGAATGTACGAACTCAGCTCGGAATTCCTGTACTTGAATAGTTTGGTCGACTGAACCGAACTTTCGAACCGAACTCGATTTTCGAACCAAACTGAATTTCCGAACTTGGTTCTGTTTGCACATCCCTACCAGAAATGTTACACAGTGCTATCTGGGTTCTACATATCTGAGAGACTGCCTGTCCTTCCATGTCTCAGCACAACTCCTGTGCTCGGCCGGGAGCACCTACCTGTGGGTACCATCTGTTAGTCTTGTTCATGTGATGAGGGCTCATGGGGCAGCATTCTCGGTTGCTGCCCCAAAATTATAGAACTCCCTTCCTCCGGAGGTTCATTTGAGCCCAAGCCCAAATGTCTTCCAGAGGCAGTGTAAGACCTTTTTGTTCGTAAAGGCATTTGGTGGCTTGGGATAGTGGGTAGGTGGGTGGGTTTGAGGTAGGGCTGTGAAGGGGCGTGGATGTGGGAAATGGGGAGATGGTATTGGGTGGGTTTTGTGTGAGGATTGGGGGGTTTAGGGTTGTTTTTGTCTCTTACTGTTTTTATGGAATTTTTAATATGCTTTTATGTGTGTTTTATAGGTTTATACTTTGTAAGCTGTCCTGAGCCTTTTTAGGAAGGGTGGGGTAAAAGTTTAAATATAAAATAAATAAAAATAAAAACCAATGTTAGTGAGGGACCCCAAACTCAGTGGGGGACAGAACCCCCCATTTACACTCCAAAGCATTGACCCTGTAGCGAAGCTAATTTTTCTGAAGACACTTCTTAAACATGTGGCCAAGAGTTTAAACTCAGCGAATGGAACGTGACTGGCATTAATTGTCTTGCACAGTAGGAGAATTGAGTCTGTCAGAAAAAAATAGCCCAAACTGTAGATGCTTATTAGACGGCATTAACTGGCAGGAGGTCTTGTAAGTTCAGGCAGATGTTAATGGAACAGATGCTGCATAAGAAGATGGCAGGATTGTTCTGTTTATCATGTCAAGATCCATGTGTCTCTTTCTTGTCACTGAGGGCTCCTTGACTGCAAAGCCAGGGGCTAATTAAAAGCAAGAGTCGTGATCCATGCCTTTTATATGGCAGTTGTGGGGATGTCCTCTGGAATCAGGGTTAAGCGAAACTGACAGCTGGTATCAGGCCATATTTGTGTCTGTTGCGTTATCCCCTCAGAAGGAAGGCAATCCACTAAATTCTCATTGCT
Organism: Sphenodon punctatus; assembly: GCA_003113815.1. Classification (NCBI taxonomy): domain Eukaryota; kingdom Metazoa; phylum Chordata; class Lepidosauria; order Sphenodontia; family Sphenodontidae; genus Sphenodon; species Sphenodon punctatus. The sequence goes on along the minus strand of QEPC01000493.1, from coordinate 4,698,974 downwards.
ATGTCATACACAGAACTGAACGAGTAGCCCTATTTTCTTCTCCTGAATAAAACGCACAATTTCTACGAGTTCTAGGTGACAACATTTAAAAAATAAAATAAAATTAACCGTGCATGTGCAAAATGGTTGCCACCTTAACCAAAATGGCGGCAATAGCATGGCTAGGGGTGTGCAGAGAAAAAAAAATTCCATTTTCATTTTGCTTCATTTTCATTATTAAAATTGCAATTGTTTTCGTTATTTTTTCATTATTTATTTTCAGTTTTTTTATTTATATTCATTTTTATTTTTTTTATATTTTTAATAATTTCCAGTAATTTTCAGTATTATTGATATTTTTTTGGTAACTTCTTGTATTTCATTCATACCAGAAATTACTGGAAATTGCCAAAAGATACCAGAAATTAAGGGAAAATATTATAACAAAAATGAAATTTTTCCTTTTTTCCCTTATTTTTGTTTTCATTATTACAATAACAAAGACAAAAATTATATTTTCATTTTCATTATTGTAATATCAAAAAAAAATGCACATCCCCTAAGGGCAGAGGATTGCACATGTGCCAAATGGCCACCACGCTTAACCAAAATGGTGGTGATATATTGCCGCCATTTTGGCTAAGCACAGTGGCCGTTTTTGCTCAGTCACAATGATTTTATAGTTTATCTTTTTTTAAAATTATTTTCCCACCAAGAACTTGGCAAAGAAGTCCCGAGTTTTTGGTTCATCCAAGACAAACAGATACCCAACATTTGGATGATATTTCTCACGTTCGTAAGATATCGTCCCTTTTTAAATGGGTTGTGGTTGGGGGGCAGTCCATTAGCGCGCCACTGCGGAGTACAGTGCGGGGGTGGGGCCGGTGCACACAGGCACACACCCATCCTGCCTGTGTGGTTACAGGTTGCTCTGGGGGGGGGGTAGGTGGGGATGCATGGGTCACGGGAGTGCACCCATATGCACCTCCACATTGGCATGGGATGCTCCCCCAAGTGGATGATGGGCATCTATGCATGGGAGTGTCTCATGTAAAAAGGGCAATCATTTCAGCTTTAGTCGTAAGAGCATACTATTATTAATTATATTATATTATATTATATTATTATTATTGTATTATTAATTTATACAGCAGAAGTAATAAGTAGTTCAGATAGCATTTTTATTGGGCCAACCTTATTTGGTTAGATTATTCATGCCTTCAGACCCCACAGGGCAGAAACACTGGACGTGCCCATCTAGAACTTGCGTGTGCATGGCTTAGGCGTGCACGCTCAGGTTCTGTGGGATTTCCGTGTTGTTTGTGCATGCATCACAATCCTATAACGAGTTGCATGCAGGTTGACCATGTACATCACTTGTGCGGTACACGCTCATCCGCAAGGCATTGGATCAGCCCGAGAAGAAGAAGAAATAGTAAGCTAAATAAAACATTTGGATGTGGGAGTAGTAGGAAACCACTTTCCAGGTGAAGGAAACTCGCATACTAAAGAAACTTAGGGTATTTTCAGACGTTACGGGCGGCCGGTTCACCACAGTGAACCACCAGGGGGGGTGAACAGCGCAACCACGCCCAGGGGCGGGAAAACGACCCAAACAGACGTGCCGGGAACGGGACCACGGGCCGGAACCGGGCCGCACCATCGCGGGCCGCGGCAGCACAACATACGTGCAGCCGAACCCCCGGCGGGTGCTAAACCCCCACAAGGCAACGGGCAGGGGCGGGACACAGACATGGCCGCCAGAGGGCAAACGAAGCCACAAGGCACACAAGGGAACGCCCACACAAGGGAAACAGGAAGGGAGGGGGGAAGAGCGAGAACAGGCTGACAGCCGGCACACACAGCAGACCCGCAGCGGGGCACAATGCACGACCACACGCCCGGGCACACACACACACACACACCAGGGAAAGGGCGGGAAGGGGGGGCAGGGGCGCCCGGAACACCCCACCAGGAACAACGGGAGGGACGAGGGGGGGCACCACCAAGGGGCAAGGCACAGGCAGCAGCAACCCCCACCCCCACACCACCCCAGTCCAGCCCACGGAGGCGCCGCCACAGGAACAGAGGCAGTCTCGGGGGGTGGACCCCCAGAACAAGGCACGTTGGGGGCCCCAAAGCCCAGCGAGCCCAGCGGAGAGGGTCCAGAAGGAGGAGGAAGGGGGCCCCAAAGTCAAAGGGGGGCACATGCAGGGCAGCCGGGTCCGGTGGAGCCCCTCTGCAGGTCCAGCAACGCTCAGGCAGCCCCCACCTGGGCAAGGGTAATGGACCGGGCCGTGCCGGGCCGGGGGGGCCATCCCCCAGGCCCCGCAAGCACCCGGGGGGGTGCAGCCGGTGCCAGGGCCAGCGGGTGAGGGCCGCCAGCAGCACACGGGTGGGTCGGGTGGCCACACCGAGCGCCCCACCCAGCCACGGGGACGGAGGGGGCCCAGGACCACGGGCAGGGGCAGTAGCGAGCAGCGTGGTGGGCGGGAGCTCACCGAGGCGGGGTCCGCAGGTCGGGAGCAGCCAGTGGGGACCAGGCCCCCCCCGGACCCTCTGGGGAGACGGGCGGGCGGCGGGGCCAATGCCACCGCAGCGTCTGGCCGAATCTGCCATGGCCTGGAATCCCGCCAGTGCTTCCGGGCCGTGGCGACCAACCAGATGTTACTTTTCTTTGATCCCCACTGGGGATCACTTTCACCACGCTTCCCAGGGAATTGGTGCGGCTAGGCCGGGAAGCGTGGTTGAAATTGACCCCATGTGGGGATTGAGTGTGACGAACATCTGGCGGCCACCAAACAGACGTGCAAGTCACAGTGACCACAGGTGGGTATTCACCATGGTTCATTGTGATCTTGTAACGTCTGAAAATACCCAATAATAATATTGATTAGGCACCCAATTACCGTAAAATACCGGGAATTACTGTTACTGAGTTGTCGATTTACCAAAAGATACCCATTCATAAACTCCCCAGAACTGTATTTAATTAGAAAGACCAAGTTTCCAGGGGTAATTTCAGATATGACGATATCACGGTCAACCACAGGGTATTTTCAGACGTTACGAGATCACAGTCAACCACAGTGAATCTGCACAGGGTGAAAGTGATCCCATAACGTCTGATGAGGGGGAACGGAAGTTCCCCCCAGATGTTCACCCCCATGAATCACGGGGGGGGAGGGATCAGATTCACCATGTGATCGGAGGTTCTGGCCGGACCATCCCTGATCGCGTGGTGAATGAGATTCCCCCCCGTGATGAAGGGGACAGTAACGTCTGTCCCCTGGCCATGGCTTGGAATCCACAGTGGGGTTTCTGGCCGGACCATCCCTGATCGCGTGGTGAATGAGATTCCCCCCCGTGATGAAGGGGACAGTAACGTCTGTCCCCTGGCCATGGCTTGGAATCCACAGTGGGGTTTCTGGCCGGACCATCCCTGATCGCGTGGTGAATGAGATTCCCCCCCGTGATGAAGGGGACAGTAACGTCTGTCCCCTGGCCATGGCTTGGAATCCACAGTGGGGTTTCTGGCCGGACCATCCCTGATCGCGTGGTGAATGAGATTCCCCCCCGTGATGAAGGGGACAGTAACGTCTGTCCCCTGGCCATGGCTTGGAATCCACAGTGGGGTTTCTGGCCGGACCATCCCTGATCACGTGGTGAATGAGATTCCCCCCCGTGATGAAGGGGACAGTAACGTCTGTCCCCTGGCCATGGCTCGGAATCCACGGTGGGGGTTTGGGCCATGGTCAATGCCAGAGGGGGCTGCCGGGCGCTGCAGCTGCATTGGCCACGGCGCCTGCCCATCTCCTGGAGGGCAGGCGGATGGGCAGCATAGGGGGGAAGGGGCTGTGTGGCCACACGTTGCGCTGCACAGTTCCACCCCCTCCCCGGATTCCCCACCGGGATCGGCCACCACTTCTGTTAGCCCGTGACGTGGTGGCCTCAGCGGGGAATCAAAGGGTTGTTCCCGTGCTGGGACCAATCAGCCCCGTCATGTCTGAAAATACCCACAGTGAACCACGGTCAATCCTGTGGTGTGGCCAAAGAGCCGTGAATGTCTGATCAGAAGCATCCAGATGTTCACTGCAGTCAATTACCCGGAGGGGCCAAAGCCAACCACGCTTCTGGAGGTTGGGACGGGACCATCCCCAGAAGCGTGGTGAAAGCGATTCCCACTGGGAAACTGCCAAAAGTAATGAATGAATGCCAACCACCAGGTGGAATCAGAATGAACGATGGATCCCCAGCCATGGTGAGAGCACGCATCATCACTAACAGGCAACGCACAACACACAGACTGGGAAGGGAGATTTAAAGGGCACACAGCAGCAGGGGAACATGGCAGGATGGAGAAAGAGGGAAGGGAGAAGAGAACAGAGGACGAGCGAGACAGGGCAGAGGAGGAGGAGGGGGGAAGGACACAGGGGGCACTGAATGGACAATAAACATGAGGTGTAGCTACAACAACAGCTTTATAGACTGCTTCATGATAACAGGAAGCACGCAGGGGATCGGATCGGCTGCGGGTTGGTGTGTGCCTGCAGATGGCACCCCTCCCCTGGGTGCACCTGCGCTCCCGTCAGTGCGGTCCACAACTGGTTGCCTGTTTTCATCACCTCCCTGTTATCAGTGCTTGCTAGACATTCTGTGTGCTTGGTTCCTGCAGCTGTACTGGGTCCACTCTCCACGCATCGCTCCCTAGCCGTGCCTTGTTGCAGCCTGTGGCCTTATCACGTGTCCTTGGAGCTCCCGTGCTTCCCTCCCCAGCCCTCATGGGATCATGGGGCCCCTCTTTCCTTGCTGCTCAGACCCCCTGCCCATTGGACCATGACCGGCTGTGCTGCCACAGGGCTCCCGCACCCCAGGTCGCCTGACGCCTCCCATAGCTGGACCGTCCCAAAGACCATGGCCCTTGCCTAGCTGTGGCAGTCCCTGGCCATGCAACTGCTCCTGTGCTGCCCGGATACCCTCTCTGGTGCCTATGCAAGTCTGAGCTCCGACCTTCGATACTATGGCTATGAGGCTGGCGCTCACAATTGCCGGCTCCATGCGGAGGCACTGGGTCTCTGTCCCTTTCCCTATGGGCGAATTCCATAGATGAGGTGCTCACTTGTGGTGTGGTCCATGGTGGAGACTGTGTCTGCCCTCTCGGTCTGTGACCTGGCCGGATTCATGAGCTGTCTGGAGGAGGGGGGCCCTGAACTGGCTGTTTCCTTCTTCAGCTGCATCCACGGGGCCCGTGGCTACCAGCGGTCATGTGGGGTGGTGTATTGCTGCCTGTTTGAGCTTGGGCACCTGCCATGGCCCCCAGCTGCTGACTATACCTTGTCAGAGCCTACCAGACCGGATCTGGCAGCACTGGCTGTTGTGTGGTCCTATGTTGATGTTCAGGTGGGACTCGCCTGCCCAGCTCCGTTTAAGGCCTACTACCTCATTGTCCACCACATGGTGGGGTTGGGCTACCACTGGGGCAATGCTTCAGGGGCCCCACTATGTGCATCTGGTGGGCCAACTGGTCCCAGCCCCTTTCGTGACCCCGTGCAACTGGCTGTGAGGCCCCCTGTGTCTACGGTGTCATGGATGACAGACCCAAAATGTGCTCCCAGCACATCCCTGCAGGCTCGGGGCACTGGCCACTCTCTCCATGCTGTTCTTGCGGCTTGGTCGCTTGCCTCCATTCCGCTCACCTGTGTCACTGTGCCCCCTCCATGGGCACCCCCTGTCCTTCGCTGCCTGTGGTGTACCTCTCCTTGCCCAGCACCCCTTTTGGCTGGTTCCTGCTGCCTGACACTGCTACTGGCTCTCCCTGGTGTACCCCTTCCTTGCATGGCCTCCCGGTCACCTGTGTTCATGCCCATCCGCTCCGCCACCCCCTGGGTGCCTCCATGACTGTGCGGGTCTTGGGGCCACTGGAAAGTGGCTCCTGGCTTCCTCCAGGGTGTGTGCGCATGTGCTTCCTGCAGGCTCCTGCTCGCATCCATCCCCAGCTGTGATTCTGCATCAGCGAGGGGGATCCTTGCCATCTGGACCTGCCTCAGACCACTCCAGTGCCTTCCCCAGCTTGTGTGCCCTCCCCCCCTGTGACCCTGCTCCATCCCTGTGAGGACCCCTGTGACTTGGGCTGTCTGTGTTGCTGTTGGGTGGCCCGTGCTGCCTGTGCTGTCAGTGGGGTTCTGGGTGTCATTCACCGTGTCCTGGACTGTTCCCGGCCTGGTCCCCTCCACTTCCTTGGCCTGGGGCTCCCCCCCCCGTGTCCTTGGTGCTGTGTGTGTCGACCTTCCCAGTGTGCTCCCCACTTCCTTCCTTTCTTGGTCACGTGTGCTTGCGCCTGGGCGTGTGTGTGTGTGGTCTGCGTTCTGCTGTGTCCTTAACTTCCCTGTGCCTGTTGTGTGTGCCGCGTCTACAGCTCTTCTCTCTCCTCCCCCTCCCTACCTGTTTCCCTTGTGTGGGCGTTGCCTTCTGGTGCTTTTGGCTTCCTTTGCCAGCAGTCATCAATGTCTTCCTCCCGCCCCACCCCACCCCGCCCTGGTGTCTTCTGGGTGTTCTGACTATGTTCCGGAATCGTCGTAACATCTGTTGCATTGCCCCAGCCCATGGTCCATCCATCCAACCATTTCCTTGCTGTGGTCCCGGTCCCGTCATGTCTGTTCGGGGCTTTCCTGGACCACTGGAGGGGATTAGCCGGCTCTTCATGGTTGGGAATCCACTGCGGTGACCTGGGAGCATGTAATGTCTGAAATTACCACAGGATGTGCTTAGCTTAACCATCCATGATTTGTTTAAACTGTGTGTGTTCCAGTTAGAGTTCCCAGAACTGTATTGTTAAATTTATTTATTTAATAAATTTGTACCCCACCCCCTCCTTCCAAAGCGGCTTGGGGTGGCTAACAAGTATAAAAGATAAAAATACAATATAAATATAATAAATACATATATTGTGTGTGTGTGTGTGTGTGTGTACAAAAAGAAGTGAGTGAGAAAACATGAGAGAGACAACCACATTTAAAAGCAGTGCAACTGGCAGGACCTACTTTATCAAACAGTACATCACCTGCAAATCAAACTACCTCATATATGTTATTGAATGCAAACGCCCTGGATGTCACATTCAATACGTTGGGAAGATGACTACCGATCTTTGCACATGATTTAGGAACCATAAATCAGCTATCTTCACGAAGAACCTAGACCAACCTGTCTCTAAGCACTTTAATACTGATAGCCATAGCCTTTTGGACTTGGAAATATTCCCCATAGAGAATCTACCTATACACTGGTCACTAGAAGAAAGAGAGAATGTTTGGATTTACAGACTTGGTACCCTTACACCCCAAGGTCTTAACCTGGAAGTTAACACCTAGATCCCCCTCATCTGGGCCCCTCCCTTTCAACATCACCTGTCCTGGAATCCTCCTTCCCGCAACATTCTACTCTTGGTTTCCTTGACTCCCAGCAGCTATACTTTGAATCCAACTGTTACTGAAGAAAACAGAAAATGAAAAATTAAACTAAAAGATTTCATTGAACTCTGTTTTGTCACTCACTTCTTTTTGTATTTGATTACTGATGATTGATAGTATCCTACCAGGATCCAGAGTACAGCCAGGTCTTACATATTCAGTGGAAGGAGGGGAGATCCAGGGCCACCTGGGCCTTCACTGGAAGGGAGTTCCACAGCCTAGATGTGGTAACTGAGAAGGCTCTCTCCATAGCCACCCCTCAGGTCACTCTGGGGATTTTGAGAAAGGCACTCCTGGAGGACCACAGGTGTTGATCCAGAAGCCGGGGGTGAGGTGGTCATGCAGATAGGTGGGGTCCAGGCCATACAGGACTTGATAGGTAAGCACCAACACCCTGAATCGAGCCAGAAAGACTATTAGTAGTCAGTGTAGAGCTTGGAGCACTGGTGGCTCACAGCTGCCTGTTCCTGTTAGGAGGCTGGCTGCCACATTCTGCACCAGCTGCAGTCTCTGTCGAACCATCGCCATGGGTAGCCCCATGTAGAGCGTCTTACAACGGTCTAGTCTTAAGGTGCTAAAAGCATGGACGATAGTGGCCAGGTCAGAGTCTGAGACAAATGGCTGAAGCTACCGCATCAGATATAATTGGCAGAATGCGCTCCTCGCCACAACCCCCACCTGGAGATCCAGGCAGAGCTGGGAATTGAGGAGCACTCCCAGACTATGAAGCTGGGGGACCATTGGGCGGGCAAATCCTACCATCTTGTGAGATTCAGCTTCAGACAGCTCACCCTCATCCAGTCCCCCAGAGCCACCAAACACTGAGTAAGCACCAAGACTGCCAGGTCTGGGTCAGATGAAAAGAGAGGTAGAGTTGGGTGTCATCAGCATATTGATGACACTGTGCCCCAAACCATCTAATGGCTTCGCCCAGCGGCTGCATATACACGTTGAACAGGAGAGGGGACAAGATGGAACCCTGCAAGACTCCACATGAGAGATCTTGGGGAGATGAAGAACAGTCCCCAAGCACCACCCGCTGAGATCTCCTGGCTAGGAAGGAGCGGAACCATTCAAGAACAATTCCACCCACTCCAGTTCTGTCCCGCAGACGAGTCACCAACATCTTGTGGTCAACGGTATCAAAGGCAACTGACAGAACTAACAGAATCAGCAGGGTCAATCAACCCTGATCTAATTCCCTGTCGAGGTTGTTGACCAAAGTCACAAGTGCAGTCTCAGTGCCATAGCCTGGACGAAAGCCAGACTGCAAGGGATCCAGAAAACATCCTTTTGCTGTATTTGACATAGGTTACATAATTCCCATTGGTGAAATATGTAAAAAATATGAATTTTATATTTATGTTTAGTATCATAAGGAGAAGCCCATTCTGAATCCAAAATGCTCTGTGAACCTGAGTCTGCTGCAGAGTGGAGCCCCTAAAACAAACTTGAGTTTTGTGGCAAACTAATGAATCAAGTGTTGACTGTGGAGAAATACAACTTTGGTGCCTGTTCTGGGGGAAAATCAAGGCACAGACCTGTACAGTTCCAGTGTAAGTGAGGCCACATTCACATCTGCAGTGGCAAGACCCGCAGGGAAGACGCAGCAGCGGGGAGGAGCAGAAGACGAGACGGTGCGAATGGGGATGTGCCGTGACTTCCCTTGCACATGTCAGGGCAGGATTTTGCTCCCTGACATGCGCGAGGGAAGTCACGGTATGTCCCCGTTTGCACCAGAGGGAAGCCGCGGCACATCTCCATTTGAACTGGCTCTCCGGATCCTCCCGGTTGCCACATCTTCCTTCACAAGTCTTGCCGCCACAGATGTGAATGCGGCCTGAATCTCCTACAGGCATTTGTGAATTTTGTCCGGTGATGAAGGGTATAGCTATAATAGTGACAAACAGTGCAGCTACACCAGAGCCCATGAGCCTAGGGTGGGGGTGTTCGGTGGAGAGTCCTTGGTTCAGCTGCATCCCCTAGAGCTGTGAGGGGCATTGGGGGACCCCGTTTCATCTTCTCCACCAAGGTCCGTTCTGAACCAACTACGCCCTTGCCCACAATTTTAGTAGGAGGCAGTTGGTGAATGTCGAACTCACAACATAAAAGTCATTGCCAAACTTGTGGGAAAGTACAGATTGATCAGTGGGTCTACTCCAGAATAAGTAGTTGGAGGAATGTAGGCTGATTTGGGGGAAAGGTGTGAATCTGACAGTAAAGATTTAACCATGACTTTAAAAAAAAGAAATTTCAAAAGATACTCTTGTGTCTTTACAAATGTTGAAGGAGACTCAGACAGTTTTATTCATCTCCTGGAAAAGCAAAGCTGAATTATACAGAGTCCAGATAAGGGCAAAAGGAACTTTCCATTGCATAACACATTGAATCAATTGAAGGGAGTTTCATTATCTCGGTGGAAAGGACATGACAGGTTTTAAACAGAAAGGGGAAGAAAAAAACCCCAAACCCTCTTTTATTTGACATGGCATTTGGGAAACAGATTTCAATACTTTCCTTCTATGTTTAGAAACTGAACAAAGGGAAGGCACTTGAAGGAGAAATATTATAGATTTTTGTTAAATGTAAGAGTTTAAACCAAGTGTGGTTGGCTTTCCAGCCCAGGGGGGTCGCATTGTCAATCTACAAACATGCTGAGGGCTGCATGTCAAAATCAACAATTAGGTAAGACTAATTAGCAAAATCTATTAAAATCAATTAACGAGTACACACACACAGAATATTCAAACACACACACTCTCTCTCTCAAACAAACTTACATACACACATACGCCAGTGTTACTGCTTGCGAATGTCCCTCAGCTATTTCCTGAATCTGCCATGCTGGGACTACATTTTCCAGCATGCCAGATTCAGGAAATTACTGGACCTGGCATGCATGGATCATACCGTCATTAACTGAATTTGCTAATCAACTGTCAGTGGACAGTGTTCAATTTAAGTTTGATCACTTAATTTGTATCTATTCATACCATTTTAATAAAGTCATTTGAGTAACACTGAGTGGTCCCTGATGGCTTTTATAATAATTAAGTCATTAATAGCCGCTCATCAAGGCCCTGACTTTCTCTTTTATTGTCATATAAATGTAAATGTCGGCTTTGGTATTTGTAATGAGAACTTAATGAGTTCATATTTTCTGTTTTAATAATTTATTTATTTTATTTGTATATTTCAAATATTTTTACCCCACCCATCTCGTTCAAGATTAACCATAGGGGGCAATCATGGGCTGATTTAGTTTTCATATCCTTTGTTTATGCTTTTATTTGTGCTGCATGTTTGCCAATTAGCCGTAAATAAATTATCTCTCTCTCAGTTAAGATTCTCAGTCAACATACTAGTCCATAGTCTCTAAGGAAATGTAAGTTCTACAGATTTACATCTAAAGTCTTTCAGACTCATATCTGAAAGGTAATTCAGCTATTGGACTATTTCACAAATGAGTCTGGAGAATATATACTATTCATTAATTCTTTCAGAGTGTACAGAATAGCACACTTTCCTAATAACTAGGAGTGGCCTGCACTTTAACTCTTTAAGCGTGGGGGTTGCCTGCCCCTGTGTGGGCTCCCGTCCCTACCCGGGGGCCGGGTTCCACTGGCTGACACACACACACCCCCGATGTCTCTGCCATGCTGCTGTGCTGCCTGCTTCCTGGGGTGCTGCTGTCCCTGCCTGTGGCTCCGGGCCCCCTCCGTCCCCCCCCCCGCCTCCACATCTGGTGTTCCTCTCCATGGTTACCTTCCCCGGTGCCTGGGTCCGGCTGTCTGCATGGTCTCACCGACCCACCTGTGTCCAGTGGACTGTCCTCACCCACCAGTACTGCCATCTGTGGCCCCTGCCCCCCCTTGGGTGCCTGTGTGACCTCAGGGTTCTGTGGTCCCCGAATTGCCCCTCCTGGCTTCCTCCTGGGGCGGGGGGTTCATGTCCTTGGACCTGCTGCGCTGCACTGGCTCTCCTTCCTGACCTCCATCGGCCCCTCATCGGGGTGTGGGGTCTGTGTGTGCCTCCTGGACCATTCCCAGCCCGCTTGCTGTCCCGTGTGGGCTCCCGTTGTGGCTTGGTCCCAAGCTTCCAGGACTGTCTGTGGGTGATTTCAGACGTTACGTGAACATGGTGAACCACAGTGAATACCCACCTGTGGTCACCATGTCCCGTACGTCTGTTCGCAGCGCGCCAGATGTTGGCCACGGTCAATCCCCACATGGGGTTCGTTTGAACCACGCTTCCTGGGCTAGCCGGGGGAAGGTCCCGGGAAGCGTGGTCAAACGGACCCCAGGCCGTGACCAAGGAAAAGACACGTCTGGCCGCGCGCCACGGCCCGGGATTCCCGGCGGGATCCCGGGCCGTGGCACGGTCAGCCGGATGCAGCGGCCGCATTGGCCCCACCGCCCACCCGTCTCCTCGGAGGGCGGGTGGTGGGGTGCGTGGAGGGGGCGGGGCCATGCGGCCGCACGTTGCGCCGTGTGGCCCCGGCCCCTCCCACTTTCCCCACCGCGATCCCCCCGGCACGTCTGTTGTGCCGTTACGGGGTGATCCCAGTGGGGAACGAAGCCGGTGGTGCCGGTACGGGGCCAACGGCCCGCGTAATGTCTGAAAATACCCTGTGTTGCTGTGGGGCTGCTCGTGCAGACAGTTCTGCTGTGGGGGTTGTGGTTGCCGTTGCCAGTGTCCTGCCCTGCCCCTGTGCCCTTTCCCCCCTCTTCTCTGTTCCGCGCCCGCGCCCCCCCCGTGCCCGGTGTGCCTTGTGTGTTGTCCGGGTGCCCGTGTCCCCCCCCTTCCCTTCCTTTCCCTTCTGTGTGTGTGCGTGTGTGTGTGTGTGTCCAGGCATGTGCTTGTGCGGTGTGTTCCACTGTGCTCCCTTTGTCTGTGTGCCTGTTGTGTGTGGTACCTGGCTGGCTCTTCTCCCTCTCCCCCCTCCCTTCCCATTTCCCTTGTGTGGGTGTTCCCTTTTGTGGCTTACGGCTTCGTTTCCCCTCAGGCAGCCATGTCTGTGTCCCGCCCCTGCCCGGTGGCTTGTGGGTGTTTTGACCATGGCCAGGAATAGGCGTAATGTCGGTTGCACTGCCCCGGCCCGTGATCTGCCAGTCCGATTCCCTGCTGTGGTTCCGGTCCAGTGACATCTGTTCAGGTCTTTTATTGACCCTGGGGAGGTGGTTGTTCGGTTCACCACCACCACGAATCCACTGTGGTGAACTAGGCACCCGTAACATCTGAAATCACCCTGAAGTGACAGGATCGTGACCACCACCCAGGGGCAATCAGAGAGAACATGGGCCAGGGGAACACAACAGACATGCACTGGAGACGGGGATCGCAGTTCGAGACCCAGAATGCACCGCGGCTGGGGTCAATTCCTTCATCCGTGGTTACGGGTTTCCATTCAGAAGTTACTTTTCATTCACCCCTGCTGTGGTGACCAGTCACCACATTTCTGGACCTCCTCCCGCCCCAACCTCACGAAGCATGGTTAGCTTCACCTCGGGCCGCGTTTGACTGTGGTGAACATCTGGATGCGAGCAAACAGACATGCACAGCACTTTCACCACCCCCCGCATTTGACTGAGGTTGACTGTGGTGGACATTCACCACATCACTTCTGAAATCACCTAAAGACCAAAAAGTAAATTGTGATTCTAGAGCCACTTTTCCACTTCTGGGCTAGATATGCTTTTATGTTATGGGATATTAATGCACTACAGGTTTGGACTGCTCATTAATACACACACGAGTAATTAGGTGCTCCTGAGCAATGCAGAAAGGCAGATCTTATTTCCTTGCTTGCAGGAGAAACCTATGGGGAAGAGTTATTTTTGGATTCAACAAGTATGGGAAACTGTGAGAAGGAAAACGACATGCAAGGACACTTTCTAAATTACTTCTTTACCAGAGGAAAGAAACATGCAATAGCATAGGACCAGCAATGGGGGAGGGGATCAAAGACAAGAGCAGAGTTGGTTGTGGAAAGGGATCTACATATTGTGAGGAATTCCACAAATTTCTTTTGTTTTTTCCACATTCTGAATCAGAATGAAAAGTCAGCAAATTTTCAAATTTCCCACAGAAGGAAAAATCTGAAAAAGAAATTAGTTTTGAACTGACCCAAAATGAGAGCTGATTTTAAAAAGAAAGTTCCAGATCATTTCCAAATGAAAACGAGAGTAAATACATTTCCATTCATGTCTTGAATGGAAATATTTTAATATATCATAGAATCTGAAAATTGTTTGGTTGGCTGGACGCAAGGGTCATTTAGTTCACCACTGCTCGAAGACAGGATATCATCAACCTACATCATCATAAATACGATGAGGTTGTCCTATGGTATATTTTGGAAACTGTAGCTTTGCCTTATTAAACATGAATAACTACAGTTCTCATATTTCTCCGCTCTGGAGTCTACCCACAGCAGAGCTCCGATATTACTCCAATGGTCTCCACAGAACTTGTTGTCTGTTTAAACCTTCATTTTAACATGAATTAATCATTTACATCATTAATAATGCAGATTATTATATGTATAATAATTAACCCTAATTCATAATTAGCCATATGTGATTAATTAACATTAATTAATTAATCTGTCTTAGTAAACATGAATTACTACAATTGCGATAGTTCTCCACTTTTGAGTACAGCAGAGCTCTGATATTACTCTACTGGTCTCCACAGGACTTGTCTGTTTAAAAACATTAATTAGTTATTTACATAATTATTCATGCATATTATTATATGTATCATCATAATTAGCCCTAATTCAAAATTAACCATATGTGATTAATTCATGTTAATTAATTAATCTGTTTTAATAAACATATGAATGACTACAATTCCAATAGTTCTCCGCTCTGGAGTCTAGCCACTGCAGAGCTCAGATATTACTCTACTGGTCTCCACAGGACTTGTTGCCTGCCAAGAAGTAATGCGTAATAGATTGCAGTGGTGTAGGAAGGCTGTGGTGGGCCTGGATTCATGACCCAATTATCCCCCCACTCCAAAGCAAAGTGTCAGGGTCTCGGGGGTGGGGTTTCTGGGTTTGTGTCAGGGCTGACTCATAAACAGCCCCCCGGAAGAGGCAGCAATGCAGCATGCCTACCAGGAAGGACGTTTTAAGAGTGAAAGAAGTCTGGGGCCAGTACTTCACCCTCTCCCAGTCTTAAAACTTCTTATCTTGGTGGGACCCTTTGTAAGTGGCCAGGGTGTTACTAAGAAATTTTCAGAGTGGGCAGGGGCAGAGTGCTGGCTCCATTACTGCCCCCGTCCACTACAAAAGTTTCTTAGCAGGGTTAGGCTGCTTACAAATGGCCCCATAAGAGCTCAAGGCCCAGGCTCAGCTAAGTCCCCTCACTCCATGGGTAGCTATGCCCTTAACACACTGCAGGGCCATGTGATTTTGTAGCTGCACAAAAGCAGCTATGGCCACTTTTAGATGAGCGGTGGTCCGTTTCGCATCGGCAGCACGCATATTTTGAAACCTCCACCTGGTCTAATTAGATGAGACGGAAGTGGCTTAATATGCGCATATTACGGCGGAGGCGCATTTTTTAAGTGCACAAATTAGGGTGTTTTCAGATGTTACAAGATCACAGTGAACCACGGTGAATACCCACCTGTGGTCACTGTGTCTCGAA
>QEPC01000493.1:4629665-4669804 GCA_003113815.1 Sphenodon punctatus | reverse complement strand
TGCGGGACCGCCTCACTCCCCATGTGCTTGTGTGACCCCTGAGATCATCCATGGGGGCCTTTTTGGAGGTTTCCCAGTATGACCTAGGGCAGGAAACAGCAGCCAACATGGCCCAGGTTGGGGAAGGGCACCAAACAAAAGTGCCTTCAGCCAGAGAGTCATCCCACTGCCCACACAACCTGAGTAGAGCGGGGAGCCAAACAACTTGCAAGTGACAGGCCCTACCCCCACCCAACTCCTAGTGCCTCGCCCCTGCTGTAACAGACAGCCATAGTGACCAGTCATTGCATTTGACCATGGCGATCACTGCCCTGAGGTGGGTGTGGTGGGACAGAACACACACGCTGGCCAGCATAGGCAACCCTTAGCCTGGGCTGCATCCTTGGAGATTTTCTGAAGATGCAGCACAGTCTAGCCACCTACCCACCCTGGGACAGTCCCAGGCTAACATCTAGCGGTGTGTCAACAGACTTGCTGGTGGTCCTGTGCCACAACGGGCGAAAGGACCTCATCACGCCCTCATCAATCTGTTTTTACCCATAGATTAGTCTCTGCAAGTCAAGCAATCCAGGTTTGGCTGGTGTGCATTGGCATATTACATTTGTAGAGCACTTAAAGATCTTTTGGGATGACAGCACTATATAAATACAAGGTATTAGCTGAGTAATATTATTAAAATAGACTATCCATAATTTTTCAAAGGTTGACACAGTGCACCTCAATTTGAAGCACACAGTACATAAAAGAAAAGCACATTGGCAGTCCCCTACTACTCCTGAGTTCAGTTTCCATGCCTTATCGTGTGTAAATCAGACATTTAAAAATAATTGAGAGAAAATATTTATAGCTGGTGCTATAAATTGTGTGTCTTATTATTTTCAAAGCAACAGACAAGCTACTAGACCATCTAGGTCTGACCCTGGATGGGTATTTTTTCCAGTACTCTCTTTATTTTGTTGAATTCTCTCCCAAGTTTCCTCTCTTTGAAAAACGAAATACCTGCAGTTTCCCCTGGCTGTGCAGTGTTTTAATTACCTGATTTTCAAGACAAACGGCTGGCTTAGGAACTATCTTCTGACAAGTCCACAATTTCTGGAGGAGTTTGTTTCAATTTTCTTCTCATTATGGGAAAACCAGTCAACCCTTTTGTTTCAAAGGGAATCAGAGGGTGGGAGAGAAGAAGCCAAATCTGCATCCTGAACTGGGTGCTCATTGAAATTCAGGAAGTACTTACGAGGAATAATGGTTGCCTCGCCACATTTTTCACCTCTATCCGATTTTCATTCTGTTTCCCTGTTCCAGGAAGGGGGACACTTCATGCAGGCAAAATCATGGATCTATGTGAGAGCTGCAACCGGGCACTTGCTGTGACTACAGCTGTGACTCGCAACCCGATGGGTTATCTGCAGCTCCCCAGAATGACTCGCTGCCCAGCTGCTGCTGTTGTTCCTCTGGTCCCAGTATCAGCCACTGCTCCTCCCCAGCCAGCCAATCAGCTGAGCCAGGGTCTTCATACTCAGCTTTTTCTGAGCAGGGGTGGGGTGGGGCATAGGGATTCTATAGGGCACAGCGGGGGTGCACATGAGTCATGCCCAGTGTGCTGGAAGAGGCCTCCTCACTCCCTTCCTCCCCTCACTTAGAAAAAGCTGGGCGAAGGAGGAGCAGCAAGCACGTCCAAGACCAGGACAGGAGAAGCAGCAGCAACCAGATGGTGACTCTCAACCCAGGAAGCCATGGGTTCCAGGAAGCCCTGGTAATACCCTCATTTTCGTACACCGAGCACCTGATGCAGGGGCAGGTAACCCCCTCATCATGCCCCAAATGCAGCTTGCAGGTATTACCAGCGAGTAGCCAACGCAATGCCCACTGCACGCCTTAGATATTCGATAGATCAGAGATTAAATGGGTAGTGCATTTGGGACCTGCAGGTAATATTTGCTTTTTTAAGTAGTCTATTGGGTACCCGACTGGTACTGGAGTACCAAGACAGGCACCTGATTAACTGAAAATACCAGGAATTACTGTTATCGGGTTTCCAATTTACTGTTTTACCAATTGGTGAAATGATAAATTGGTACAGGAATCAGAGCAGAAAGTAAAAACAAACAATTTTTACTTTGGAGAGAATGCAGGGATATTGCGGTCCTCCACAATAGGGCAAGTAGCATGGTTGAGGGAAGTGGTGGAGGTGGTGCCCAGGCAAAGCTACCATAGGGAGTATGACAGCACCACAGCAGCCGTGGAGACCTACCTGGAGGAGGAGACATGCATCGATCCCAGCAGCAATCCCTCAGCCTACTGGGGTGGCAAGGCCAATGTGTGGCTGGTCCTGTTGAAAGTGGCCAAGGGTATACTGTCCTGCCCACCAACAAGTGTCCCCAGTGAGTGGGTGTTCTCTATGGTGGGGGACATTTGCTCCCCCCTCCGCCTGAGACTGGGGACCAAGTTGGTGGAGCAGTTGTTGTTCATCAAGGTGAACCTTCTGCTGCTGGGATTCCCCGAGCTGCCCCTGGACAAGGATTGATGGTGCAGTGGCACATTCCATCCAATTAGGGATAGGCGAACGCGGTTCAGAAGTTCAGGTTTGGACCGACCTCGGTCTGTTCGGACAACCGAATCTGAACCCGAATCCAAAAACGAACTGACCGTACTGAACTAGATCCAAACGTCGAAATGACCGAACAGTTCGGTCAGTTTGGATCGCGTTTGGGTGGCAAAAAAAGTGTCACTGGAAGGTCAAATGTGACAGGGAGGGGGAGTCATCTGCCTCCTTCATTGGGCAACCATTCTGCTCCAGCAGCTGAGTCTAGCAGCAGGAGCAGTATCGCTGCTAGGGGAGAGAAGCAGGAGCAGCAGCCTTGCCAGCAGCGTCAGCCCACAATGGAGGAGCTGGAATGGGGCAGCTGCCAAGGCCATCAGCAGCTGGAGGGCGGCATGGCTTTCAAGAGAAAGCCACGCATCTATTGGGTGAGATGATCACTGTCGATGGCCAGCCCTTCTCCATTGTCGGGGACACCGGGTTTAAGCGACTGATGGGGTTCCTGGCTCCACAGTTTAAGCTGACGTCCCGCACCACCCTGAGTCATACGGTGGTGCCAGCTCTGTAAGGGGATTTGAAGGAGCGGGTGAAGGAGCAGCTGGCAGGGGCTGGGGGGGCCACTGCCCATTTCACCACTGACCTGTGGTCCAGCCAGAATGCCCAGCACGCGTACCTGGCAGTGACGGTGCACTGGTGGCAGGACCCAGAGTCGGCATTTGACAGTGGCATGAGGGGGCCTGAAGCAGGGTATAGGTGGGCCCTGCCCCTTGTTGGCATATGCAAATCCTGCCCTTCTTGGGGTGCTAGGGATGGCAATGAAGAGACCCTTGTTGGCATGTGCAAATCCTGCCCTTCTTGGGGTGCTAGCGATGGCAACGGGAGACCCTTGCTAGGGGTCACTGGCACGTGTTTGGGTGGATGCTTCCTTCGGCTCGTGCCTGACTTGTGGAAGAGCCCCCCCACAGCCTCTCTCTCTGTGACAGACATCCGCTGCCACCCACTGATGTCCACTGTTTGTGCCTGACTGCCCACCACCCACCAGTGAGCTTGCTCTAAAAGATAGTAATCTTCTTGTCCTCAAAATAAAAATAAAGTTTACAAACCTGGCAGCACCTCCTATGCCCTCTTGCTCCTCTGATGAGGAGCCAACCTCCACCACCACAGGAGGTCCAGCAACCTCTTCTTCCTCCTCCACCTTGACCTTCTTCCAATTCCTATTAAGGTGCCTCTTCATTTTTTTCCCCAAGTCCCACACAAACTGCAACAAAACACACCCACCAACTCACCAACCAGCCAAACCAACAGAGCCAAACCAACACACACAGTCCAACACAGGCAAAACACACCAAACAAAACCAAACAGCCAGCCAGCCACAGCACACATGCTCTCTCTCCACACAAGCTCCGCACGCACTCGAATTTCACAGGATCACACAATACCTAGACCGATACCAATTTCCAAACGAATGAACAACCAAACTCCCACCGAACCGAATGACCGAATCTGAACTCGGTCCCTGAATCTAACGACTGAACCCAAATTCGGTTCCTGAACCAAATGGCCGAAAAACCAAACCGCATGCTGTTCGCACATCCCTAATGAGCGGTCCTCCCATCTTGTAAACCAGGTATCAGGGCTTCTGGTATGGTATGTATTCGGCTAGCTTTCACCATAGCCACGACATCGCGCACGCACACGCGCACACGCACACGCACACGCACACGCACACGCACGCGCACAAAAGAAAGGAAAAAACCAAAATTCATACGATTGGAGAATTGCCTTACTCTTCTACGGGGGTTGCCGCGGCACAGCTTGGCCCCTGAAATAACAACAGGTTCAGGATTATTACTCACAGACCATTGTCTAACCATTGACTTTAAACTGGCCCTCCATTGGTTATAGAATCAGGGCTTCTGTCACAGGTCCCTCCATGCTATGGGTTGGTCCAAGGATCTGTCCACATGGGACAAGACTCCCAGACCCCTGCTGCTCAGCAGGATTGGGTCTCCGGGGAGAAATGTCACAAAAACAGCTGATGGGGGTGCTCCTCGAGGCTCCCTCATAAGCTGTTTAATGTGTGCACCCGGCCAGCCAACCAGCTGATTGCACCCCCCCCAATTGATACATGGTAAATTGATACAGGAATGTGAAAAAATATCGGGGCAGAAAGTCAAAAACTCGGTACCAGTAGTCAGAAAGTTAGTATCGGAAGTTGTAAAGCCAGGATGGGAAATGGTAAATCGGAACTCAGGTAGCTTGTCAGGCACTAACTGGGTACCGATTAGTACCCAATGTTACCGGGTCAGGTTGAGTATCAGAATTTTGATGAAAACACCTGGTTGTGTGTACTCATTTCAACTCCTCTCCTACCCCATTTCTACAGCCAGGGAGCAGTAGCTAAGAGAAGCAATTTGCCCAAGGCCACGGGGTGAGCGCAGGATTTCAATTCTGGGCTCGAGGAGCCTACTCAGCTGACCTGTTGAACAGCCAATTCAGGGGACCTGGCCCCCAATCAGCTGTTTGGCAGGCCTGCTGAGCATGCTCTTCTGGGCCTGATCCTGGGACCTCACCTCACAGCAGGTCTAGGCAGGGCTGAACAAATCAGGGGGCTCACGTTAGCTTGGATTAACCCAGGTGGGAGACCCTTAGCTCAGCCTGCATCACAGACCTTCTCCTGATGACGCATCCCATAGCAGCCGGCCACTTTCTGCGAGGTGGTAGCAATGCAAGAGAACATCTGGCAGGGACCTAACTGACAAGCAAATGAGTCTGGGGCTAACTTCGGAATACTGTCTCATTTGTTTTTCACCCTTTCTATTTCAAGGAGAAGTATGTTGCAAGCAACTTTAGATCCAACATTAAATTCTGTACCTCAGCTATGAGGTCAGGACACCTGTGAAATGAGTGCCAGTGTTCTTGTTGTCAAAACCTATTTCCAAACTTGCAGAAACTTCAAGAGAACAACAAAAGGAAATCTTTGGATAGAACTTCAATGTACAGGTTGCATCGTTTTCTTCTTGTTATGCTTTACCTACAGGTGAAGGAAGAATCAGGAGACTTTTGAATGCAAACCAAAGAAAACTGAACCCAGAAAAGAATGCAAAACTTCACAGCAAGAAGAAAGTCTCAGATTTATTTTCCACTAACAAGTTTTATTTATTCATATGACAAATAATAACTTAATAGAAACTTACATGAGTTAGCATTGCAGATACAAGCTACTTTCACCACTAGACTCTGGAAATCCATGGAGTTATCCCTGACTGAGAACTGCAGGATTTTAGTGTATTGTGTGTCTGGATTGGGGGCTTTTCATAGGATGTGGTAAACACTTACAATGGGAAATTCATGCCTGCCTCAAAAGGAGAACATATGGGGTAGTCCATTAAACAGCTGATGGGGAGGGGGGGGATCTTTGGGGATCCCTCATAACCTGAGCTAAGATTGACATATGTTTCATGTCAAGATGGTGGGGGGAGGGCATACATTTAGCAAAGTTGTGATGAGTGCATGGGAAGAAAATATTGGTTATGCATGTCATCACGTTCCT
This sequence comes from Sphenodon punctatus, assembly GCA_003113815.1. Classification (NCBI taxonomy): domain Eukaryota; kingdom Metazoa; phylum Chordata; class Lepidosauria; order Sphenodontia; family Sphenodontidae; genus Sphenodon; species Sphenodon punctatus. Next base: position 4,663,711 of record QEPC01000493.1, on the reverse strand, counting down.
AGATTTGCTTCTCCAGTGGAAACAATTTAACATAGGACTGGGGAACCTCTGGTCATCGGCCAAATCCAGCCCACAGATCTCTTTTATTTGGTCCACGAATCCAGTCCCTACTCTTGAGTACTGAAAGAGTGAACTCAGGGGAAAAGAGATGAGGGCATGCAGGAGGAATTAGATGCGCAGAACATAATGACCTGAGTCAGAATATACCCAGGGCACTAGAGCGGGGGCCCTCCGCCACTGCGAATACGACATGAGATCCTAAGGGCAGAGAGATGTCAAAACCTTTTACTTTTCCTGCAAAATCGGCCCTTCAGCACCACATAGTTCCTAACGACCTGTTGGATTTACACCAATTCTGACAAACTTTTTCTTCTCTCTCATTCAAATGCTGTTACTGCTTCATTTCTGGAAAGACAGCAGAGATTTCCAGAAGCTGTGGGTTGATGGGCAGCATAGTTTAATAGTGTATTCAGGAAAACACTGATATACCAGATGGTCACAGGTGGCACAAAGAAGAGCACCTGGTGGACATCCCACCAGGTTATCACCTAGTGATGTATATGGCTGCCTTCACCACATTTTCATGGTGTGGAACACCTTAAAAGTCTTCTGGGATAAGATTAAAGGGTGCTTCTAGACATCAGAATAATTAGATGGTAAAGGCCATAGAAGAGCTGTGAAATAAATCCGCCATGGATTTATGTGTTTTGCAAACGCTTCTGCTACGTGGTAACTCATGGAACAAGTTGTCCAGATAATGTTTCTGGAAGAAAATATCCAGGGAACCTTTTCTATACATCGCCACAGGTTTTCCACATGGCAGAAGTGTCCACATGTCCATTATAATTCCATAATGAATTCCTTCATTCTGCTTTACAACTCTCTTGTGGTCTTTATCACTTAAGCATTGCGATGTCTGGAAGCATTCACACAACATAAATGAATTCCTGGTGAATGCGCACTGCTTTTGTGCATGTTTATTGTTTACCATTTGAAATTCTAATGCCTGAATGTTTGCTTAGTGCAAATAGGTCTATCGAATCTCCTTTGTATTCATTCCCGAAAATCACCTTAAAATGATTTCGGTGCCACCTTAAGGGATGACTGTGAAATATTTAAGTGCTAGCCCAGTTCATGGTTCTGCTCACATGGAACTGAGGTCATAGAGGAGAGGAAGAGTTTCACTAAATTCATGGAGTGCCTTTAAGTTTGATCCATCGTCTTCCTTTTTTGACAGACACTGCCTACTTTGGTGTCAGACAGCAATTACAAGAAATTTGTTTATAAAAAGAGGAGTGGATATGTAAGAGTAGATGTGACATGTACATTCTCTAAAGCCCTCACACTCCAGGGCATAAATTGATTGCTAGCTGGGTCATATAATATGTCCCAGTGGCCAGTTGCTTTATGGAACTGTCACCTTTCTTGTAATATACAGACAGACCACAAAGGTGCGATGATGAACCAGACATTCTGCTAGGACACTCAAGTTTTTTAATGTTGGGTGGAGAACACAGACCCCTGAACTTGAGTCTTGGTAACTAAGGGTAATTTCAGACATGATGGGCCATTCGGCCCAGTCCTGGATCCCGGACAGGAATCAGTCCAGCCGTCCTTTAGACATGCCGGCCTGATTCCTACAGGGGATCAGAGAGGGGGTGGGGCTGCGTGGCGCGACGTGTGGCCGCACAGCCCCACCCACCCCCACTCCCCCGGGCTGGCCACCCTGACTCAGGGAGACGGGCAGGTGCAGATGTTACCTTCGGCCGATCCCGGATCGTGGCCAATCCAACCATGGTTGGGGGCCGATCTCACCACGATTCTGGACCTCCGGGTGGCCAGAGGTCCAGAATCATGGTCAATTTGTTTCCTGCCATGGGTTCACTGTGGTGAACATCTGACGTGGAGCAAATAGACGTTACGGGAGAAACGGCCACCACAAGGGATTCACTGTGGTTGACCATGGTCCCATAACCTCTGAAATGACCCTAATTAAATGAGGAACTGACTTTCAAGTCTTAAATTCATGCTAGATTTTTTTATATTTTTTTTTAAAAGGTTGAAAGGGTGTATTTTAAAGGCCATTGAAGCACTGCCAATTATTACAGTGTCAAACACATTAACTACAGTTTGGCCAGAGCATGTTGATGGTGTTGATAATTAAACTCTGAGGTGTTTGGATGGATTTACAACAAAGTAACTGAAATGAACAGTCTGGTTTATAGTTTGTGACTAATTTGGGGTTTTAAAGAGTTCTAAGCATTTTTTAAAAGTCTTCTAGTTGATAAGTCTTCTTATAATCTGTTACTTTTGAAATGAAATAAAACAGATTTAAAGTTGAATTTCCTGGAGTCCTTTTCTGCAGAGAGACTTGGAGCACGATCCAGCTCCATGCAAGTCAATGGAAGTTGAGCCATTGACTTCAATGGGAGCTGGATCACGCTCTTGATGTACAATGTCCCTGTAAAATATGCCTCACTTATTAATAACCACATTTATTCGACTAGCTTTCGCCATAGCCGGGACAAACAAGTAACACACATTACAATAAAATTCCATATATCAACCAACCAAATATCAGTAAAGATACACTAAACAATAGTACAAATATGCCTCACTTAGATTGCATAGTATTGAAAAGAAGGCTTGGGGAAGAACATAAAGGGCTCTTTAAAGGAGTATGGTGAGGATTAGACAGCCTGTCAATTGAGTGGCTAGGGTGGGATTGGAGGAATTTATTGGTTTAATATAAAGCGGAAACAGCTTCACTGTTGTCCCCTCCTCCCAGGGTTTAGGGACCAAGTTCTTTTCTCAATCACACCAAGTCCAGATTAATATGTTGTGTTGCACAAGCAAAATATAGCCTTGAGCCTGAATAAACTTTTCAGACTTTATACATTCTTTCTTTTTTCAATTTTTAATACTCCCCAAAGAATTGTGTACTGAGCCAAGCTATTTTCACTGCATTTGCACTACACATCGGTAGAGATTTTGCAGAAATTCCTAGCACAAATAATCAGGACTGGATTTGTTTTCTGGGATGTGCAGTATTACCCTTTCATGCCAACACAATTTGAAGTACTTTTGCTGGATGAAAATCCTTGCTTATTACCTGGGTAAAGAAACTTTTTTATAATAACAAAACCAATGTAGTGGTTAAATTCACTTTAGATTGTGTCTGACCAGCACAGACTGATCAAAAGTGTCTATATAAACTTTTACATAAGCAGAAGTTATTTTGTTTGGTGGAAGAGAAGAAGGTACATGCTTGAAATGAACCCAGGCTGCTGCATTGCCGTTATCACCTAGCATCCATGCAAGCAAGCAATTATAATGAGTGTTTTTACAGTTTTATTAATAAACACAGAAATGAAACCTAAATCAATTTAATGCTACTCAAAATGAAAGAAAAACTGGGGAAGGGAATTGGGGATGGAATATATAGAGAGAAGGTGAGGGAAAGGATTCAATGGAGGGGGGAGGGAGGAAGAAAGATTGAACACAGGAAACACAGGGTGGGGTAAAAACAAAAAACACCACCTAAATCTATCTAATATAATCTAAATAAATGATAATATGGAGGTAGATGGGTTGGATGGGTGAAATAGGAGAAGGATTGCAATAGATTGAGGAGAACAAAACTGCTGGGAGAGGGAGCCTTCTGAAATGTCTGCTGTTCAGGAACAGTGACTAGCTCAGAAGGTGTTGTCAGGGGGGAGGGCAATGAGTTTTGTTACTTGCTGNTGCAGCCTAGCCCGTGGCCAATCGCAGACTGCGAAGCCAGTGATCTGGGGCAAAAAGGGATGGTGATTGGGCAGGCTGGTTGCTACTCCAAGCTTCTCCACCCCTGGTGCCTGGAAGTCTGCTCCTCAGCTGACTCCCCCTCCCTGTCACGTTTTGCGTTTCCAGTGACATGTTTTTGCCACCCAAACTCCCCGCAACGTGATCCAAACTGACTGAACTCTTCAGTCGTTTCAGAGTTTGGAATCAGGTTCGGTTGATTTGGGTTCGGGTTTGGTCGTCGGAACAGGCCGAGTTCGGACTGAACTCCAAACTTCTGAACCGCATTCGCCCATCCCCACTACACCCCTATGTGGCTCTTCACGAGCAGCAGGACTATTGTTAAAGATAGTGGTGGCTGGTGGGGTTGGAGGCTGGTGGGGCAGTGTGCGGGTTCAACCTGCTGCTGGCAATGAAGCCGGTGGTGGGACAGTGGGCTTAGGTGAGCCTGGCCATGGGGCAGAGTCAGGGCAACAGTAGGCAGACCCAGGGCAACGGTAGGCCAATGGCGTGGCATAACCAAGCAGCAAGGAGTTTCCAGGGTTAACATTGGATGGACATTACATTTGGTAACGCTGGGAATGCAGTTGCATGAAGCACTGCCACTGGGGGATAGAGAACCCTCCTACTGGGGTTGCGTCCACTCACCCACCAGGTCCAAATTAACCACAGTAGGTTAAAAAAAAATAGATCATGTTGCCATCGCCTACCTTTATCCTGAACCCTCGAATCCTCGATTTTCATGGCATCTTTGGTCACCTGTAGTCTTCTGAAGGTGTAAGCTTTGGGACAAGCCTTCCTTCTAGCTTGGAGAACTGGGAGGACTGAGTTAGCCCCCTGTTCTGCAACAAGCCGAATCAGAAGAGAATGAAAGGGAAGAGAAGGACAGGACAGAGGAGAAGTAGGAGGGAAAGGGTTTGGTTTTGGTGCATGAGAAGAGGAAGGGGAAAATATGGGTTCAGTGGAGGACAGGGGAAAGGGATCTCCTTGTTGTCGGCAGCCTTCTCTTCTGCTGTGCTCCTACCTACTTTCTCCTCTGTTCACAGTTGCAGACCTGTATAGCAACCAAACACTCCACATCCAAACCAGTATCCCCAGTACCAACACTGCATCCCCAGCAACTAGATGCCTGTCCAAGCAAACAGGCCTTTTAACAAGAAGTTTGGCCAGTTTCAGGGCTGCATTGCCACCAAACCAGGCCCATTGCGACCAGCATCCCTAGTAGCTACACCCTATCCCCAACAGTGAAACGCCTGTCCATGCAAACAGGCCTTTTAACAAGAAGTTTGGCCAGTTTCAGGGCTGCATTGCCACCAAACCAGGCCCATTGCGACCAGCATCCCTAGTAGCTACACCCTATCCCCAACAGTGAAACGCCTGTCCATGCAAACAGTAGGGTTGGGTGAACAGAATCGAGTTCCTAAATTCAGTTTGGTTCAGTTTGGAAATTGGGTTCGGTTCAGAAGTTCTGTTCGGTTGACCAAACTATTCGAGTTCGGTCCGAACTCCGAACAAAGTTCGGAAATTCAAACCCCATTGAACTAAATGGAATATTCTCTTTTAGGGATGGGCGAACAGAGCCGAGTTTGGAAATTCGGTTCAGTTCGGTTAACAAAACTAGTTCGGTTCGAAAGTTCAACTCGGTCGACAGACTGAACTCGACCAGTTCGGAACTCCGAACTTCCAAACCGCGTTCGCCCATCCCTAGCAGACAGGCCTTTTAAAAATGGTTTGCCCTGTTGCAGGCCTGCATTGGATAGGGGGTAGCCCCAGAAAATGGCCACGGCCTTTGCACATGCCTGGGGGAGGAGGAGGGAAACCAGCAGTGCACAACACACAACAAGGCAGCAAAAGCAAACCACTTCTGAAACCATATCTTAAACCAAACATATTATCCTCAACACACCACAAAAGTAGCAGCGAGTTCGACTTGTCCCTCAAAACATGGTTCACTTCACATCTGTTGCACCCCCTCCCCCATACATCTCCCATTCCACCCCCTCCTCCATTGTCTCCCACAGCATCCCCCTAGCCAACCCCATTACCTAGCCAGACTCCCCGAGTTCCCCCCTCCCCCATCGTCTCCCAGTGCACCCCCTCCCCCATTTCCCATGTCTTCCAGTCTACCCCTCCTCCACTCCACCCCAGCCCCATTCCACAGTCAGACTGCCCTCCCCCAGCCCCATTCAGCCTTCATTCCCCCACTCCTAACTCTCCCACCCCCCGCTCAGCCCCATTCTGGGCCCAGTGGCTGTCTTCCAGTCCACCTCCCTCCTCTCCCCCCAGCCTGGCCCCCTTTTCCCCCAGCCTCACATCCCGCCACAATTTAATACTCAACCCACTTCATGCAGCAGGAAGGAATCCGAATACTGGTCTGGGTCTGGTCCAATGCTAGATTCCCCTCCAACCACGCCAGGACACTCACACTCCACAAAATGGCGCAGATGCCCATGCACGCAGCTCAGAGCATGCGTGGCCTCACAAAAAAACAGTGCTGCCTGCCTACCTTAGCCAATTGCCTAATCCTAGATCCAGCACGCAGACGCACAATCGCCTGGGCGTTTTCAATCAGCGTCCAGGCACTGTTTAAAAATTGAGCCCACCATAGGGCTCAATGAAAGCTTGATCCCCTGGTGGCTGTAATGGGAACTGCAGTTTCCCAATACATGCGTTTGGATGGCTACCCCTAGCCACCTAAGCATGTTCCTGTTAGGTTTGTCCCTTATGGGACTCCACCAACAGCTTGATCCAGTCCCTCCTCCAGGCTGGGGGGTGGGGGGCTGGCTGGGAGAAAGTGAGCAGTTCAGAGTCAGCTGAGCTCAGATCACTGCCCCGGCTCAGTCAGCTCAGCTCATCACAGAGACAGCTGAGTTGACAAATGTAAACAGAGGAGCCCCCTGTGGTGAAATGCCAGTAGGGGGCACTATACAGCTGAGCCACCCACCTCACTGTGTTTCTCCCAATCTCTGGGCAGGGGTTCCCACAGTTGTCAACCCCCCAAAAACACTTGATATTCCACTGCCACCACCTGAGGGTAATCCAGAGGGTGTTCACACCCCTCAGGACATGTGAACCCCACAAGGTATAAACCCCACAGCTTCCCAAGAGCACTCCTTATTCCCAGCATTCTTTTCCCAGGGTTTCCTCCCTGCATTGGAGTCACCCTAGGAAGGTTTCTCTTGGTTCCAAAGCTGCTGGCTTCTAGCCAAATAGGGAGTTTTCCCCTCTCTCCTTGCCTTAGTAGCGAGGCTTGGTCACCCGGCCCAAAGGAGGCATTTAATGCTCAGCCAATAATGCACACACACACACCCAGTAGGGTAAAAGAAAGCTTAGACTTTACTAGTACATAATACATGAGGAATAAAAGCACAGATCCAGGGGTTGATAACTCCTTGAGCAAAGCAAGTCAGTTCTTAGGGGTCTGGTAACCCTTTTGGAATGCACCTATCTATTACAGTTTCTGATGGAGCAAGCAGGCATTTACTCACAGAGAGTTAGTTAATCCTGGTCTGATTCTCCATAGGTGATGGTTTTCCTATGGGGTCCAAGTCTTGAGCTGGCTAAGCCAGTGTTGCAGAGTTTAGTCACATCACAAACGTCACCACAGCCCCAGAGCAAAGACAAGAGCCAAGCAAGCCCCAAAAGCCCTGTGCAGGTCCTTTTAAAGCATTCTTGACCTTCTCTCTGATTTGTCCAGGAGGGTCAGCTGGCTGTAGTCCAGCAGCCCCTCTCCTAGTGTGATTCAATCATCCAACATCACCTGTTTCAGGTATAGAGCCATTCTCCCCACCACCTTAGGAATTTCAGGAATGAGGAAGTCCCAAATCTGATTGGTCACTAGCCTATGCATTCAGCAGAGCCTGTTTCATAGTTCCCATGAAGGGGGGGGGTCTGTGGGGGTAAAGGCCATTTTGCCACACCCCCTCCTTCCTGAAAATGAGCAGCGGCAGCTGCTGGGGCCCCTGAAAAGAGTTCTTGTGACCCATGGAAGGTCAAAGTGGGCGTGCAAGCAGCACTATGACTCAGTTCAACGCACTGACTTCAGGTAAGGCTGTGTCTTGAGGAGGAGGAGCGGGGCAGAGGGCACAGAAGGGGCATTGCCCCTGATTTCCTCTGGTGCGCACCGTGCCTGGTTAAACATAGGCAAAGCAGACACACATCTCTCACTGAGTGCATAGGTAGGTCGGGCGATATAACAGCTCTCTGAAAAGTATTGCTCAACCCAATGCAGGAGGCCCCCCATTCTGCAACAAGCTGCACTTGCTTGTTTCAGGCAGAGTTCCTGTGGACTAGGCCTTCTTGCCTTCATCCATCTCCTGCTGGACTCCTAAACTGCCGGCAGTCACCCTCCTCCCCATCTCCCTCTGCCCTGCTAGTCCCATTCTGCTTCTCTAAGCCCCACCAAAGCAGTTGCTGTTGCGTCTTAAGACCATTGCTTACTTTTCCCAATCCCCTCCGTGACAGGCTCCCAAGCACCCATGGTACCTTGTAAAATCTGGACTGTGCCGTGTGGGGCAAACCAAAACAGTGCATGGGGACAGGCACCCACGCATCCCCTGCCTGTATGAACCGGGGCTCCTACCACACCAGCAGACAGGTCCACAGCCCAGCCACCTCCCCAGTCCTGCCCACAGCCCTGATGGGAGCTGTCTGTGACGCTCTTAAAGGACACGCACACTTGAAATACAGCATCATGGTGGCTCAAAGCCCAACAAGCCCCCTTTCTGATGCATGAGAGAAGAGCCAGCCAATGCCATGGAGAAAAGCAGGTCAGATGACAGCTTCCTGCATGTCCCCCGCAATAATATGCGCCTCCATTGTAGCCTGGGACTGCCAGCAGCTGCAGCGGCTGCACGATCTCCTGGGCAGGAAGGGGTTACTGGTTGCTGAAGCTTCTTGTTTCCATGGTGTCTGGGGCTGTGTGTCAGGGCAGAGGGCAGATAGTTGGGCAGGGATTGAGGTGGAGCAGGGGAACAGCCACCCGTATGAATTGTTTGCAAGTCTGGTCCATGGTAGAGGGAGAGTGTGGAGTCTGCCTGACTGGGTGTGTTGGCTACCCAGGGAGTTTCCTGTTATTTCATTTATTTTTTACAATTTTACCCCACCCTTCTCTATAGACACAGGGCAGCTAGAATCCTTTCACACTCACTCCATATGTGTGGTTGCTCCGCAGCCATGTTACTCAGTGGACACCAACCCCCTCCCTCAAGCTTTGCTCATTTTAAAAAACTCATTGATCCTGAAGCGGAGTTGCTTATTCATCTTAATTGAATCTGTCTCAGGCCTCTTTCTGAAATTCGTATAAAGTTACATTTTGTAACGTTTCAGTTACAACTCTGCTCTATAATAATTTTCTTATATCATTTTACTCAATGTTTCACAAAGATTAAATTGCCACCAGACATGGTTGGTTTACATTCATGCATGCATAAATGTATTCTGAAAAATCCCAACTCAATCCTACGGTTACTCAGAGATTGAGGGATTCAGTTTTGGTGAGCATGACATGGTATGGGGTTTGTGGACTGGCTTACAGCAGTGCCCAGCAAAGATGCAGGTCATGCTGGAATCTGGAAGTGCTTCACTTTCTTCAGGTGGGTCTCATGCGGGATAATCAGCACACAGCAGTCTCATCCAGCAGCATTTGTTGCAGAGGACAGGAATCCTTAGTCACACACCTTTACGTGAAAAGACTTAAGGATCCCTCTGAGCCTCTTTCCCAAGTATTGTATCTCATGAGAGTCAAGACTATTTGTGTGGCCATCCCGCCTGCCAGAAAAATATTGGACTTGGGAGCTCTGTCGGAGCCAGTCCTCTCAGTCGCACAGGAATAGAAAGGCTCTTCATTCTGATTTTGGAATAGAGGAGGGGATAATTCATTTTTTCCCCATGAGGAGCAGGAGATCTCACTACCTTCATTTCCCCCCAACCCACAACGGTACATCCAGGATGTGCTAAGAGCTCAAAATATATCTGGATAGCTCTAGCTCCTTTAGGATTAATTCTGACAAGTTTATTGCATCTGGGCATAGAGGGGGAGGAAGATGGCTAGATGGCTGAGAAACAGTTGTGGAAAACCTTTAAAGATTCTGAATTCCCAACCCTGCGATGGGTGGAGGAGAGCAACCAGTGTAGCTTTGTGTGGCAGTCTTTTCCTTGAGGAAATTTGTAGAGATGTCACATGTGTATCTCTCCGTACCTTCACTGGCCATTACAGAATCCATAATCAGGACGCCTGGGTGGCCTCCAGAGAGTCCTTCAAGACAACTAGTGTTCTGGTCTAGCGAAGGGCGAGGAACTCTTCTGCCACCACCCTCACCTGGTTATGGCTTCCCTGCTCCTCAAAACACATCCATCCCTTTTCTGTGGCACTGCTGACAGCTGGCTTGGGGAGCACTTTCACTCATTGGCCCAAGCACCTTGGTGCTCCCGAGCACCAGGTTGAGAATCCCTGCTGTAAAAGATTGGTTCCCTGCCCCTACAGCACGTCTTCACAGGATCAGCATCACTCACAGTTTCTGCTGTTTCACTGGAGAATAGGCATCTCGGATACCTTTTGATAGCCCTCGCCGAGGTCTCCAACATACCAAGCCATGGGTTGCCATCTGAGATACTCCTTACTCAGTATGTAGTTCTCTTTCTGGAGGATGATAAACTGGCCCGCCCCGGACTCCTGCAGACCTCTCAGGAACCTATTGAAACATGAAGGCATGACTTAGCTACAGCTGCATTTGCCCCACCATTCTTCATCCCTTGGTCCAGTCTTAAGACTTGTGGAGTCCCCATGCCTCACTTGCTCACCATGAAGGGATGGGGGATGGGGGAGGGGGGGAGAACTGGGTCTGAACCATCAGCAGCATTCAACTGCATTTGGGTGAAGAACTGGGTCTGAACCATCAGCAGTGGCTCCTGGAACTACACAGGCTCAGCTCAGGGCAAATGCCCTGCTTTTCCCAGTGTAAGGCCATCCCTACACTTCCTTAGGCTCCTACAACCTGTACTACCCTTAAATAACAGAGAAGTCAGAACATAAACACCTGTTGGGCATGGCTCAGTTTAGAGGTTGCAGGGAAGGAAATCCCACCAAGCAACAGGTGAGCAGAGAGATCAGCTGTGGTGAGGGAGGAGATGAGGTCATTGTGGAGGTAGGTACAGCTGTTGGCATCAGCTCCCAGGGAAGGGCCTACCCATCCCCATTCCACCCTGGGAGACTAATGCCTCCCTGAGAGGGGAATAGATCTGACGGGGAAATGCCATCCTCAAGCTCAGGCCATGTTCCTCAACCCTTTCACCTCAGGGTCACTCACCATGGAAAGCAGTCTCCTCACTCTTGTTACTTCTGACTAGGGGTGGGAATATTGGTATCGGATAAATCCAATACACCCAATCATCAGGTATATTGGATTAATCCGATGATCCAATAATCACCGGTATCAGCATACCGGATTTTTAACATTGGCCACTTTACCGTTTTTTTTACATTGCGGCCATTGAAGTGAATGGTCGCAATGTAAAAAAACTGGTAAAGCGGCCAGTGTTACCCTTACATTAGATTTTGGGGTCAGACTGACCCCACCAAGCACCAAAAACATTAAAATATGTTAATTAGTAGCTCTTCAAGTTTGAGCTTTTAGGACATTGTCACCGGCACCTCTGGACATAACATACTAAAATTTCAACCTGATACCTCTTACTGTTTCTCTTCTATAACCAAAAAAGTGCCATTTTGCAAACAGACCCCAGGTTTCCATAAAATTTTTCTATTGGGGTCAAATGGACCCCAGCCAATGCATTTCAATAGGGATCAAATGGACCCCATCTTAAAATTAACCAAATAAACAGTTTCCAAGGACCATTCAGATTATGATAGCAAGGGGACATGGAACTCAAAGTCACTTCAGACTGGCAGCAGCAATGAAAATTAACCCCTTCACTGCTATTATCTTGTGCCTTTGTATCATGGTTTTCCAATAGGGGTCCAATGGACCCCAAGAGCTGGCGAGTTCAATTTTTTAAAGCCTGATGTTATTCAGTGTTTTCTTTCTTTTTAGGTTTAGATTATTTACTAATTAAATGTTTAGTGTTTGTTCAATCAACATTCTGTATTTTAAATAAAATTTAGTTTTTACAAAGGAAAAAGATGTTTTTGGGTCATTGGTCATGTTTGGGTGAAAACAATCCCCATAAAACACTCTCTCTCATGTGTGTGTGTGTGTGTGTGTGTGTGTGTGTACTTTCAGGGCTTAGTTTGAAGGTCTCTGACATTTTTTGGGTAAAAAATTATTTTGGGGGTAAAATGGACCCCACCAACAATGGGGTTTCTCATAGGGGGTCCATATGTACCCCAAGACCTGGTGAGTGCAATTTTTTTAAAGTACGAGGGTAAGAATAAAAATCTGGTATGCCGATACCGGTAAATCCGATACCAGGGAGATCCAATACCAATAAATCCGGTATCCGGTATTCTCCCCGGTGTCCCATCCCTACTTCTGACACATGTGGGGTTTGGGGAGGGGGGACTGTCAAAGGCTTTCTGAAAGTCCAGATACAAAATAGTAACTGGTTCACCCTTTTATGTATGTACCTGACATCCTCAAGAAAACTCTAATGGATTAGTGAGGCATGACTTCCCTTTGCAAAAACCATGTTGGCTCTTCTCCATCAGGCCATGTTTATCAATATGCCCCAAACTTCCAGCAACCTTCTCCACTAGTTTGCCTGCCACAGGTGTCAGGCTAACCAGCCATTTTCTCTCTAAATAGCCAGTTTCAACAATCAAGGTCCTGTAACAATTTCTGTCAGTATTTGGAGGGGATGGGCCTTGACTAAGGTTTTTCAGGGTGTGATCCTTTGTGGCAGAGTAGTTAGGGTTAACCGTACCTGGGATCAGGGAGGAAACTGAGCCTAAAGCTCAGAATAGAAGACTACCATGGAAGGGAGATGGGAGCTTGTCTCTGAGGCCTTTGCCAATAGGCATCCCCCTGAAGATGGCTAGCCCGGAGGACAAGCCCAGAGGGCCTGAAAGGATGGGATCCCGAAGAAGGGCTCTGCTCACCTGAGAAGACAGACAAACCACTTGCAATGTGAACTCCGCACTGTAGATTACAAAAAACAAATATTTTGGTGGAAAAACAAACGGGCAATGGTTTGTCATCTGGATCCTTAAAGGACTTGTGGTCTGAGAAGGACGCATGTTGACAGAGTGCATCCCTGTCCCATGGACCGGTTTCACCAGGCTTCAACCTCCCCAGCTGCTCACAAACCCGTTTCCATTGTCATGGTGTGATGATCTCCTTTTCCTGTTTGGCTTTCACTTCTCCAGAGCTCCCCAAATCCAGAATTGAGAAATGGGAATCATCGTTGATCCTGTGCCCTATAGAAAGAAGGGAAGTGAGGTGGGAATGGGAGGGTTGAGAGAGGGCTGGGGACTGGGCCCTTTGACTTGATCAGAGAGATATCCCCCCCTCCCCTCAGTCTCTTGTGGCCCCTCATGAGTAGTGGCAGTGGGGCCACTACTCATGAAGAAGAATGAGTAGTTTGAGAGTAGCTGAAATTCCTGGGAGTTTGAGAAGCAGCAGCTTCGCTTCCTGTGCCCTATCCCCTGTGCTCCCGGGGCAGCATAACTTTCCTTCTGATGCTGGGGGCAGCACAGTTCTCCCTCCTCTGCTCCAGAATCCAGAGGGAAGCATGGCTCTCCCTTTCCCCAGCTCCCAGAGCCAGAAGCAGCATGGCTCCTTACACCCAAACCCCCTCTAACCCCTGGCCCCTACCTCTTTTGCCTTGCAGTCCTGCTCAGGGCCCTCTTAGACTCTTTGTCCTTGGGCAGCAGCAGTGTCAAACTCCTTTCTCCTCAGTCTCCCCAGCACTAATGAACACAGATCCCTGCCCCTGACAACAAGGAATCTTGCTGCCTCTGTGAGCTCACCATGATGTCATCACCCTTTATAACATGAGCCTGGCCACCTTTGCCCTTATACCATGTCCAGCTTCATTTTAAGTCCCCTCCGAATTGACAAAAAATATGGGTCATGGAACAGCCTGACTGGTTAGCGGGGTCAGAGGGAGCGGGCAGAGAATAGCTATGATCCACAAGCTGCACTGGCTCCCAATTTGAGAGGCGCTGCCCCTGAGCTTCCACTGCCCTGTCATTGCCTAAAACCTCCCCTCCAGAAACACCTTCAAGCACCTGAACTCCACCACCCGGCACACCACAAATACAAGCAGTGCTCAGAAACAGCCTGTTCTGTGTTTGAAAATTATCATGTTCCCCTTGCAGCCTTTTTTTTTCTAAGCTGAACATGCCCTGATCCTTTTGCCTCTTCTTGCCTGTTCTGCATTCTAAGTCTTTTGTCTTTGGCTGTTTTTAAATGTGCACAACTGGGGCGGTGGGCCCATGTGCACTGAGGAGTGCCCATGCATGTCCAGTTAGTGGGGGGGGGGGGGAAATAAAGGGGCCGGAATGACTATTAGAATCTATAGAGATTCACCTCCACAAGGCTCACACATAATGACAGAAGAGATTTGTTCCCCTGAAGGACAATTGTAAACCGACTGTCACAATAGAAGTAATTTGGATTAAACTAAAAAACATAAAGGGAAAAGGAAGAATAATTGTTAGCTGTTATTTATAGGTATTATTATTGACTTCCTAAAGTGTTTTCAAATTAGATGGTAGCTCACAGTAGCCCACACCAGGTGTGTGTCCACCCACCCATTTATTAGGTGTTTGTCAGATATTAGCCCCCACCCACCCGCCACTCATGACGTAGTCCCGGGACATCGTGGGCCCACCCTGTGAGCGAATCTGGGCTAATGTGCACCCCCATGGCTTCATCCCATTCATTAGGTTGCGTGCAGCTTCCTTGCGTTCAGGTCCACCCGCACCATAGGGTTGCAGGTGAAAAGCCTAGAGTTTTCCGAGCAGTGACCGCTTCCTGCCCCTCTCTCCACGCTCACTTTCACTGGCACCTTACAAGCCCAACGCATGCTCAGTTAAAACATGCATTGTCCCAGTTCATCCTGGTTTCCAGAGCGCGCCCAACGCTCACTGCCCAGGCTCGGTCAGATCCCCTCTCTTGGACAGTAGGTGGCCGGGCATCCTCGTTGTGGGCTGTGGGAAGACCTGCCTGACACACCTGGGCAGAGGCTGAAAACAATGAATAGAGAGTTGTGCCAAGACTACCCAGGCGGGGGAGATCTGAGTCTGGGATCTGCCTTTCTAACCCCTTCCCAGGTGCTGGTTTATCTGCATCCCACTCTGGCTCCAACCGCTCCTGCTCCCCCCACGGAAGCCATGACAGCTGGTGGAGATCTCTCCATGCCTGTCCCCACCCTGGAGCAAGCAAAATTCATAGAGGAAGCAGAGGAGAATGGTAAGTTAATGCACGAGGGGTGGGGTTGCGTTTGCACACCGGCATAATAAAGGTTTTTATTTATTGCTGTTAATTATGTGGTGTTCCTTTTCTTTACTGTGTTAACAGGTGGCCAGGAGAATGCTGCAGAGTGGCAGGATACTCCTTGGGACACAGGCGAAATGGACGCGAATGCCAGTAGGAAAATGCAGAGCTTCAGGGCTGCAGCCGTCTTGACCGTAAATGTCAATAGGGAACATAGAGGGCAAGGCTTCCCGGCAGGAAACATCATAGGTGTGGGGCCTGGGACCTGGAGGAGACTCAGATGGGCTGTCAGAGACATCCTCTGAGGCAGCCTATGTGTTCATGGCGTAGCACATACACACAATAGGGCTCTATGTAATATGTATGCATGATAGAGTGTAAAGACCACGCAACTCTGCTGCAGTTTAAAGGGAACCTCAGATATTAAGGCTTTTCAGGGATCAGCTCTGCTCCTGGGTCACCATCTAACAAGCCCAGGGGAGATGTCAAGCCCTGGTGGGGACACTGCACTGCACACTCCATAGGCATCTCTGCCAGGTTCCTTCCAAGAACAGTGTCTGCCCACCCCCAACTGACTCTGTATTGGGAGAGGGACCTGGCTCAGGCCAGAAGAGGTAATTCTTGGGGCGCTGCCTTGGCGTCACTCTCCCCTCCAGCTTCTTGTGCCTGGTGTGTGCAGCCCTGTTTTTTGTGTGCCCCTCCATCTGTGCGGGGTTCTGGAGTGCTTCAAGAAGCCTGGCCATTTGGGATCCAACAAAAAACTTTTTGCCAGCCAGCTCTGCTGACCATATATCATTGTGAGCCAGAAACCGGGTAGTGACAACATGCAAAGACAGATTGCTTTCACTTTAAATTTTTACTTTTGCCTTCAGTGTTCACTATAGAACTATACTAAAATAAAGTATACATTTTGCTCCATAAATAATGCATTGTGTACCTTACAAAGGGTTGCTACCAGCTGCCAAGTGCTGCTGGAGGTAGTATGGGTAAAACCGATGCCTGCCTGTTGATTGTATTGTCTAAATAGCCTTTAGTAAGAGACTGCTAGGGGCTATATTCTCTTGACCTTAATGGGTCATTATCAGCTCATTTACAGCGCAGGGTACGTGCACCATCTTGTCTTTTGTATCACAATTTCTGTCTTTACACTTGTATGCTAGCTGCCAGTAAGAAGTGTTTATACTATGGTCAGTTAAATATTCAACTAATACATATCTAATAAGCTCAGCATTCTGTGCATAGCAAAAGGTTACTTCCAAACACCAAATGCTGGCAGATATAGTAGGTGGGTCGGGGATAGTAGGCGTTGAACCGCCTCCTGGGGTGAGAATAGCCTAAAAGAAACAAATAGCTTGGGTGGATTCTTCTTCCCATAGTTTGCCACGGCTGCACATCATGGTGGGGTAGGATACTGGGGTTGGGGAGGGGAGGTTGATCGGCAGAGCATGGTGGGGAAGAATACACACACACACCCCACCCATTTTGTTTGATGGATTTTCAGGTTTGTTGGGCTAAACCTCTGAGTGGAGGGTGAGTGGAGGCTTCCTGAATGTACAAGAAAAACATGCAGGGGATGTCCGTTTATTAGGTCAAACATACTAAACATGTGAGTGGGGGCTGCATGAACCAAACACGGGGTATTTTTAAATAAGATGCTATCACATATGCTACCCAGAAGCCACACTTCTGACCATCCATCTCAAGGTGGTGCAGGGGATTGCACCCTCACTTGTGGCCACTAATGGCACACTGCTGAGAAATCTGGTTTGCACCATGTAGGGCAAGCCAAAAAAGTGTGTGGCAACACACACCCACACATCCCTGCCCATATGAACAGGGCATCTACCAACGCTCTCAGATGTATTCCCCTGCTCAGAAGCATTGTGAGTGGGGGAGATGGCCTTTACAAGTCACGGGAACTAGCTGTGAGCGCTAGGGATCCCAGTTTCCCAGTGCTCACACCTGAGACATGTCAGTTTCAAAGGCCAGCCCACAGCACTTCCTCCTTCCCAATAGTCCGTGGCAGGAGGAGTGAGAGGTGGATGCCACAGTAGCCAGACTCAGAGCTGCCCATTAGAATCCCTCCCCATGCACCCCACCTGACTGGCTGCTCTGCAGCTGTGCTACTTAGTGGCCACGCCCTCCCAGACTTGCTCGTTTAAAAATTCCCACAGATTCCAGTGGGCTGTTGTCTCATTTGACAACATGCCTAGATGCTTCAGCCCTTGTTTAGGCAAGGATCCCTTCTTTAGACAAAGATCCCTTGTTTAAACAAGATCTTTTCTACGTTTGGAATTCCAGCTATACTGAAGATGGACATTGGTCCTCCACTCCATGATCAGGAATTCACACACTTTGACAACCTTGTGGGATTCACCCACCAAAAAATCACACCACTTTGGTCCAAGGCCAATGGCGAGGCAGAACAATTCATATGAACCATCGAAAAAACCATTCAGGCAGCCCCAGTGGAAGGAAAGGCTTGGAAACAGGAAATGTACAAATTTCTATGCAACTACAGAGCCATACCACATTGCACCACGGGACAAGCACCAGCATCCCTCATCTTCCCGACAAACCTTTGCACCCAGGTACCGGAATACTTGTTTCCCAGTCTCAGTCAGGATGCAGCCCTGAAGACCATAGACACCGCACTAGAGGTGTGCACCAAGGTCCCATGTTGTTTTGGGGGTTTTGTTTTTGTTATTTAAATCTGTCATTTTTGTTTTCATAAATATCAAATAAGCGTTTTTGTTTTTGCTTTCATTTTCGTTTTCCATTGGTTTCAATGGAAAACACATTTTTTGGCTGTACTCTTTTTGTATTTCACTATATGTGGCTGACACCTGGGGTGCATATACCTCCAATGGAAGGCATTATGTGTACTAGAGTTCAAACATATTGAATAAAGGAGTCCAATTTTAGAAGCAGTTGGATTATATTATTTTGCTAAATTCTTCAGATACATTCTTAGGTTTAACTTCTTTGGCTCACATCTAATATATATGAAATGTTACAAGTTTTCACCCCTTACAATATTTACTATCTCTGACAACTTTCAGAAGGATTGGATAAAGAGTCCTGGTGGTATAAGCAATTAACCTATAAATGTATGTCTGACTGTAACATCTTTGTAGTACAACCAGTGTAAATAAAATTTGGCAGAGCTGTATATCACACTTTCATGATCATCTCTGAAAAATATCAGAAAGATGTGATAAAAGAGTCCCAATTGTATATGCCTGCACAGCATATGCAGAGAAGCAGCCTATGTCAGGGATTCTCTTACATGTCACTGTGGTATACGATCTGTTTGTGATGCCAATTGGCCAACATAAAGGTCAACTAAATATCCTCATTCTGTGCTGTGACCATCCCAACATCTCTTCCCCCACTTGTTACTGGGAAGTCAGATTTTTTTTTCTGGTTCTTTTACAGAGAACTACTGGTTCTCTGCCAAACCTAAATGTGTCCTCTGCTAAAGGCAAGAGGGCCAGATTCACTTCCAGGTGCCACCAACGTAAGGCCTGGTACTAGGAGATCAGTGAAGAAAATCTCACACAGAATAGAGGCTACAGTGGACAGCGCACCATTCTGAGACGTCTAATTTGATTTTAATTTTTGTTCTAGCCGTTTCAGCATCTTTCAAGTTTTATACTATGTGTTGTACTAGTCAGGGTGGGAACATCATTATCGGATTAATCCAATTCACCAAGTTTTAATTTCTTCTGATTAATCCAATGTCGGAGCAATAATGGATACACCTTGAATTGTCCATTGGAATGGATAGGTTCGGTTTCCCATTGAAGTCAATTGGGAGAGGGGTTACAAACCAATTCCAATCCAATTCCAATCCAAACCTTGAGGAATGCCACAATCCAGGGCCCGGGGGCTGGAAGTCTCAGTCCTCAGGACAACTCGCTGGCTTCTCCCTGAGAGGAATGATCGGAACCATTCAACAACAGTTCCGTCCAGACCCCCCGGGGCTCGCAATCGTCTCAACAGCAGCCCATGGTCCACTGTATCAAAAGCAGCCAAGAGCTCTAGCAAGATCAGAAGTGTTGAACGTCCTGTGTCCATCTCCTGGCGGGGATTGTTCACCAAGGCCACCAGCGTCATCTCTGTGCCATAACAGTAGCGGAATGCCGATTTAAATGGGTCAAGGAAATCGATAGGAGAGGGTGTATTGGTGATGAGTTTGAAATGAGACAAATTTTTGGTGATGATGCGATCACTGTCTCATGCAAAAATCAAGGAGCCTTTCACGTCAGTAACTTGCAGGGATGTGACGCTGATGGAGTGGAAAGTTTCCCTTCTGTCTTTTGCTTCACGAAAACGAGATCACCAGGTCGAATTAGTGCTTCTTTGGCGTGCTGTCACGTATCTGCATAGAGCTTAGCTTTAGACTTCACTGCGGCATAGGGGTGTGTATTCATTTTTGCTATTACAATAACAATAATGAAAATTGTCATTTTCATTATCGTTATTGCAATAACAAAAAGGACAAATAATAAGAAAAATAAAATGAAAACGACATTTTGATTTTGAAATAAAGGGGGGAAATGAAAAATGTATTTCTGGCTATAACGTTTTTGTTTCTTATTCAATTCTGATTAAACACTGGAAGAGTGTAACCCCAATGTGGCACTGTGTGTACCACATTTTGAAACAGTTAGATAAAGGGGAAGCAATGGAATGTTGTGGTTTTAAGAAAAGCTCCATACACATTCATAGCTACACCTTCTTTATCTTGCATCCAATTTTCATTAAACCTGTGAATATTATGTCCCCCCAAAAGTTTAACACTCCTGCTAATTCTCAGAAAGATTGGAATGGATAAAGGATCCTGACGGTATAAGACATTAACTTGAAAATACATTTCCAGCTGTAATATTTGTATATTTCATCCTGTCTAAATGATATTTGTCAGAAATGTATCACATACCTTCCCTGTCATCTCTGCCAAACTACAGGACAATTTGATAAAGGGACTCAATTTTATAAGCAATTGATTTTGTCCCTGTGAAGACCATTATTCAGATAAATAGCAGCACATTCAGTGCCAGTCAGAGGCAGGCATCCTGCATGGCAGGGGGAGAGAGGCAGTAGGAGGAAGGATGTGGAGCAACCCAAAAGAATGACAGACACATTCACTGGCCAAACACATTACTGCATGCTGCCAGCTTTACAGGACCAATTGGTAGTGGCTTCGAGACGGGCATAGGGGGCAGCCCTGATGGGGGCATATGGCACATAACTGGGACTTTGGGGATAGAATCCCAGCACTCAGGAGACATAGTTTACACATCCAGGCTGGCCAATTATCATCACAATCACATCCTTCAGCACTGTGACAGAGGACATAAGAGAATCTCTATTGACTCTTTCCTAAAGAGATGCATCTGAGTTCTCAGTAACAACTGGGGGAGAGATATTGGGATGGTCACAGCACAGAATGAGGATATTTAGTTGACCTTTCTGTTGGCCAATTGGCATCACAAACAGATCGTATACCACAGTGGCATGTAAGAGAATCCCTGGCATAGGCTGCTTCTCTGCATATGCTGTGCAGGCATATACAATTGGGACTCTTTATCACATCTTTCTGATATTTTTCAGAGATGATCATGAAAGTGTGATATACAGCTCTGCCAAATTTTATGTTCACTGGTTGGACTACAAAGATGTTACAGAGATAGTAAATATGGGAAGGGGTATAAACTTGATAAATTTCATCTACATTAAATGTGAGGCAAAGAAGTTACACCTAAGAATGTATATGAAGATTTTTGCAAAATAATATAATTCAGCTGCTTCTAAAATTGGATTCCTTTATTCAATATGTTTGAACTCTGGTACACATAATGCCTTCCATTGGAGGTATGTGCACCCCAGGTGTCAGCCACATATAGTGAAATGGTACACTTAATGCCTTCCATTGGAGGTACAATATCTCAAAGATTCAGCCAAATATAATGAAGAAAAAAAAAGGATACAGCTGAAAATGTGTTTTCCATTGAAACCAATGGGGAAAAAATGAATGCAAAAACAAAAAAGACATATTTAAATAACAAAAACAAAAAATAACATGGGCCCCTGGTGCAGACCTCTACTGTTAATGAGAATTTGATTTTAGTCACCATGGATGTGGCTTCTCTTTTATACTAATATTTCTCAAGAAGAAGCTCTTTCAGTTATTGAAGATACTTTAAATCTCAGAGAAAATCCCTGCAAACCCTCTACTTGTTTTTTGGTCCAGATTTCTGAATTGGTGGTGACAATTTTTTTTTTTTAAGTTTAACAATCAACTTTTCTTACAGACAAATGGGGTGGCTATTGGATGTATGGTTGCCCCCCAGCTGGTCAACTTGTACACGGATCTCTTTTAGAGGACCTACATATACGATGTATCCAGAAATATTTTTCATGATCAGATTTGTCTGTACAAATGTTATATTGATGATTTTTTTATTTTTTTTTATGGGCATGGTAGAGGAATTAACTAGGTTTCATGACTATTTGAACTCTTGTTGCTCCAATATACAATTTGATTACAGTATGGGTATTTTCAGACGTTACGAGATCACAGTGAACCACAGTGAATACGCACCTGTGGTCAATGTGTCTCGAACGTCTGTTTGGCGGCCGCCAGATGTTCGCCACGGTCAATACCTGCATGGGGTCAATTTGAACCACGCTTCCCGGGCTAGCAGGGGGAATGTCCCGGGAAGCGTGGTCAAAGAGATCCCCAGCGGGGACCAAAAAAAAGTAACATCTGGCCGGGTGCCACGGCCCGGGATCCCTGGCAGGATCCTGGGCCGTGGCGAATCCGGCCCGACGCGGCGGCCGCATTGGCCCTGCCGCCTGCCCGTCTCCCCGGAAGGCGGGCAGCGGGAGCATGGAGGGGCGGGGCCATGCAGCCACACGTTGCGCCGTGTGGCCCTGCCCCCTCCCAGATTCCCCGCCGGGATCCCCCCGGCATGTCTGTTACGGCGTGACAGGGTGACCCCGGCGGGGAATGAATGGGGTGATTTCGGTACGGGACCAACGGGCCCCGTAACATCTGAAATCACCCTATGACTCCAAAGTCATTCATTTTTTAGATATTACCATTGAGTTTAACTGAAGTAATATTTCTACTGCCACATATAAAAAAGATACTGATGTAAATTCATTGCTTCATTTCAATAGCAATCACACAAAGCACTTGAAAGAAAACCTTCCCTTTGGCCAATTACTAAGACTTAAATGGAAGTGCAGTAGTTTGACAATTTTTATGGATTTGGCTAATGAATTAATGGAAAATTGGAGGAGGAAGGGGTACCCTGAAAGAGTATTGATTTAAAAAAAAATTTTTTTAAAGGTTTTGAATTTGTCCAGGGAATCCCTACTTATCCCAAAAGATAGATGTGAGGGGACAGGGAGAATGATTTCTCCTATTACATTTGGCCTGGGATCAAGAGCCATAAAAACAGCTATATGCAAACATTGGCACTTAGCAGAGGATATATCTGACTGCAAAGAAAAACCCATGTTTGCATATAGGAAAACAAAATCCATCAAGATATTCGAGTGTACACTGAAATAAAACTTTCTCAGCAAATATTTTCTGCCCCTACACATTTCAGGTCCTTCCCTGTGGGTCATTTCAAGTGTGGGAAATGTGTCATTTGTAGGTACAGTAGTCCCACAAAGGTGTTTGTGCATCCTGCTACTGGAAAAGAATATCAACGTAGACATTTTTCCACCTGTTCCACTGCTTACTTGGTATATTTAATGTTGTGTTATTCCAGCCCCTTTCCCCTCCCCCTCCCTCTCCTCCCCTTCCTTCAAGGCTCACTCAGTGCGTCTCTACTCCCCCCTTCAGCTTCGTGTCGCTGTCATCTACCGACCCCCTGACCCCCTTTCCTCTTTTCTCCCGGACTTTGAATCCTGGCTTACCTTCTTCCTCTCCAAGGATACCCTCGCTCTCATTCTTGATGACTTCAACATCCATGTTGACGCACCTTTCCAGCACTCCATCTCCCACTTTCTCTCCCTAGCCTCCTCCTTTGATCTCCGCCTCTGGACTGATTCCCCCACCCACACCGACGGCCACTCTCTCAACTTCATCTTCTCCAGAAACTGTCCTGTTGCTGACCTCTCCTTTGACCTTTGTCCCGTGTCTGACCATAACCTCGCTTCCTTCAACCTCTCCCACCAACCCCCATCTTCTTCCCCAGCTCCACAGCCCTTTTGTGATCTGCAGGCTATTAACCCTTTAGATTTTTCTTCCTCTTGCCCCCCCCTCCTCCCTTCTGTCTTCTCCTCCTCTTCCCCTGACTCTGCCATCTCTTCTCTCAACGCCTCTATCACTACGACCCTTGACTTTCTTGCCCCCCTCTCCTCCCGCTCCGTTTGACCCCAAAACCCCCATCCTTGGCTCACCGCTACTATCCGTTACCTCTGCTCCTGCACCAGGGCTGCTGAATGCCTCTGGCGCAAATCCCGCTCCCACCCTGACTTCCTCCACTATAAATTCTCCCTCTCCTCCCTCTCTTCTGCTATCTCCCTGGTGAGGCAATACTACTATGAATCCTACTCTTGTGGTCCTCGCCACCTCTTCTCCACCTTTGACTCCCTTCTCAAGCCCCCCTGCCCCCCTCCACCCTCTTCCCTTTCTGCTCAGGATCTCGCATCATTCTTCACCTCAAAGATTGACAAGATCCACCGGGACATTGCTTCCCACCCATCCCCTCTCCACGTTCCCTCACCACCCCTCCCCTCTCTCCTCTCCTCCTTCCCTCCTGCCTCCCTTGAGGAAATCGCTTTGCTCTCTTCCTACAACCCTTCCACCTGCCCTCTCGACCCAATCCCGTCCCGCCTCCTGACCTCCATCGCTCCCATTGTTGCACACACACCCTTTACATGTCATTAAGCTCTCCCTCTCCACTGGCTCCTTCTCCTCTGCCTTCAAGCATGCCATGGTCTCTCCCATTGTCAAAAAGTCCACCCTCGACCCCACTGACCCCTCTAGCTACCAACTGGTCTCCCTCCTTCCCTTCATCTCTAAGCTTCTGGAACATGTTGTCTACTTCCGCTGCCTGGATCTCCTCTCTACCAACTCCTCCCTGGACCCTCTCCAATCTGGCTTCTGCCCCCTTCACTCCACTGAAACTGTCCTTGCCAAGATCAACAATGATCTACTTGTCGCTAAATCTAAGCACCTTTACTCCATTCTTGTCCTCCTTGACCTCTCTGCTGCCTTTGACACTGTCGACCACTCAGTCCTACTGAACTCTCTCTGCTCCCTAGGCTTCTGCGGCTCTCTCCTTTACTGGTTCTCCTCCTACCTCTCTGACCACTCCTTTAATGTGTCTCTTCCCAACTCCAACTCTTCTTCCCTCCCCCTCTCAGTTGGGGTTCCCCAAAGTTCTCTCCTAAGCCCTCTCCTCTTCTCTATCTACACCCTGTCCCTTGGCAAACCCATTGCCTCCCATAGCTTCCAATATCACCTCTATGCTGATGACACTCAACTCTATCTCTCCACCCCCTCTCTCTCTCCTTCTGTCCAAGCTCGCCTCATCAATTGTCTCTCTGATATCTCCGCCTGGATGTCCCAACGTCAGCTCAAGCTCAACATGGCTAAGACTGAGCTCCTTATCTTTCCTTCCTACTCTTCCTCTCCATCTTTGCTGTCCATTCTTATTGATGGGGTCACCATCCGCCCCGTTCCCCAAGTCCGTAGCTTGGACTTCATCTTCAATACTCAGCTTTCCTTTAAACCTTACATCGATTCTGTTGCCAAGTCCTATTGCTTCACCCTCCCCACAACATTGCTTGGATTCACCCCTTTCTCTCTGTCTCCTCAGCCAAAACCCTTGTTCACGCCATGTTCACGCCATGGTCATTTCTCACCTTGACTACTGCAACCTCCTCCTTACTGAATTCCCCCGCTCTCACCTGTCCCCCCTTATCTCCATCCAAAACTCCGCTGCTGCTAGGGTCATCAGCTCAACCCATTGCTTCGACCACGTGCAGCCTCTCCTCTCTTCACTGACTCCCCCTTCCCAAATGCATCCTTCACAAACTCCTGGTATTTACTTATAAATGCCTTCACAACCTGACTCCCCCTTACCTCTCAGCCCTAGTCTCCTTAAACACTCCTGCACGCACTCTCCGCTCCTCCTCTGTGCCCTCCTTCACTCCCCCTCGTCTTCCCTGCTCCCCTAACCGCCTTCGTCCCTTCTCCCTTGCTGCCCCCCATGCCTGGAACTCCCTCCCTGCCCACATCCACCTTGCCCCATCCCTCTGCACCTTCAAATCCCTCCTCAAAACCCACTTCTTCCTCAATGCCTTTCCCAACGCCTGTTAGAACTTTCCTTTCAATTTTTACTGTCTGCCCTCCCCGCAGACTCCTGTCTAACTGCAACCAAGCCAAGCACATGCACCTGAGACCTCTCATCCATTTGAATGTTATTTATCCCTTGTCTCTTCCTATGTCGCCTCTCCTAGTCTTCCCCCTCTGTGTCTATTAGATTGTAAGCCGTAGGCAGGGACCGCGTCATTCTTATTGTTCTGTAAAGCGCCAGGTACACAGCTGGTGCTACAAAAATGCTAATGCTAATGCTAATAATAATAATAATAATAAATAACAACAACATTGCAGCAATATTAGGAGGAAAATAATCAAAGAACCTCTAGTCTCGCACTTTATTCAGGAACAACATAAATTGAAGGATTTAAGATAGTTATGTATTGAAGCTATGTCCCATTAACAGAGGAATTCCAATCACCTCCAATCAGGAGAGAAGTATATTGGATACATAATTTCAACACCTTAACACCTAATAGTCTAACTGAAGAAAACAATTGCTCTGTATTTTTCTAAAAACACATCTTCTGTCAATGTTTTTTCCTTGTTGGCTTGTGTTTCTCTTGCCCTTGGAGACAGAGTGATTTTTATATATGTGCCATTCTAGCAGAATAAGGGGAGCTTTGCATATTGATTAGCTATTTCAAGCAGTTCCATTAGTGGAAAGCTGTATTTAAATAAGAACTTTATTATATTTTCACACATTTGTGTCATACAATTTGAATTTTTTAATTGTTGCTTTACCTAAGAAAAGGTTTATTTTACCATGCATTTTCACACTGTTGATATTCAGTTGTGAGATCCATTTAATTGACATACTATGCTCTATCAAGTGGGATAAGAAGAACTTCTGGTGAATGACTGCATCATGTGGAAGACATTAATTCATCTCACTTCAACTGACAGTGATGACTGAGGATTAATTGCAGGTGAAGATCCCAGGATCCTGCAGTTCTTTAGATAGGACTCTTTTTTGTGTGTGAGTTTATTATATAGAGATTCTCACTGTTTGCAATGTCAGCATGAAGTTGTTAGGAGGCAATCATTGGATGGGCATGCTCAAAAAAGGTTTTGTTTCCACATTGTCCTCTTTAGAAGCTAAGATTGTGAATTGATATGAATTATTAGTCACGGGGTATGGGCTCTTATTAAGGTAAAATGATTTTCAAATGCATTATAGATATTCATGAGGATGAATTTGTCAGTTAAGGAAGGACTTGCCCCTGACATGCAATATTTGGTTCTATATAGTATGAATTTGAGAAGAACACTCTGGAGGATATTAAAATACTCTCCATATGAGCATTTGCAAATCCAACTAGGCACTCTTTCATATTGAGGCAAGGTGAGATATCTCTATGGGATCCATACCTCAAATAATTATTGTAAATATTCCATAGGAATATATTGCCAAACATTGGAGACAATTTTTTTCCTTTAATTTTTAGGAGATATTCTTGGAATCCCATATGGAAATATAAGGATTGGAATGTGGTTGACAACAGTGAGTGGATATTTGTGAGGTTATATTTTCAGGCATGTTATTTTGTTGGTTATATGATGCAATTGCATCTCATCATGTTTAATTTTTTTTCTTTTTTTTCTTTTTTTAGGTAATAGCTCTTCATGCACAAATATATGCGTCCAATTTAATTTTATTATCCCATTGAGAAAGGGGCTGGTCCCCGAAACACGTTTGGGTTCCCCCCCCTCACGGGTTTGTGTGTATTAGACATCTTTTTATTGGTTGGATGTCTTTATAACAAATTGTGAGATGCTGTACAACATATAGTTATTATGAATATTGCATCTGCCTAGCAGACCATTGTGTATTTTTTGTACATTATAAATTAAATAATAGATTTTAGTCCAAAGGTGTAAGAACTAACTTTTGACACTTATGACCAAAAGCCAACAAGAAAAGTTAGGGGTTGGCGACGTCCAGAGGAAATTGCAGATTCGAATCTGGTTAATTACAAATTTGTGTTATGGATCTGTATATAAATCTATTAAAAATAGAATATACAAATAAAAATTTAAAAATCATTGCATAAAGGCAGCCGTTCTGTGCATGTGCAGATGGGCTTCCTTTTTCCAAAATGGCAGTGATTTGTGCACACAATGATTTTAATTTTTTTTTACAGATTTAAAACCAAATGCGCAATGGGCATGTTGCCACTGTTGTGGTTCGGTACAGATTAATTTCTAGTGGCCTGTTATGAGCAAATACAGATCAATCCCAATCCCTAATGCCCACCCCTAGAAACAGATCGCTTAAACAGTGCCCTCTTTTTTTAAAAGTTCCTTTTTTAGAAAATAGCTACATTTGACAGCAAAGAGTAGGGGTGTGCATGTCGTTATTAAATTACATGGTCTACCCGTAGACATTGTGTCAGACAAAGAACACCGTTGGTGGCTTGTTTTTGGAGGGCACTGTTTTCCTCCCTTCAAGTCAAACTAAGTCCTACTACACTATACCATCCACAAGCCAATGGTCAAATAGAGAGCATGAATCAAACACTAGAGCAGTATCTCTGCTGTTATGTTGACTATTTGCAGGGCAATTGGTATTCAATGTTACCTACAGTCGAGTTTACATACAATAATACCTTAAACACCTCTCTAGGCTCCTCCCCCTTCTACATGACATATGGCTACCACCCTTGTATCTGTTTTCCAGAATTGATTTCAACATCTGTTCCCGCTGCAGGTACCCTAGTACTCCAGTTACTACAGGTGCATGTTTACTCTCGTGCAGTGCTTCCTGCAGGCAGGTAATGATACAAACAACAAGCAGACTGGAGAAGACATCCTGCCCCATCCTTCCAACCCAGGGACTTAGCATGGGTGGATCACTATCCCTCTTTGTGACCCTCTGCAAAACTAGACAACAGATACATGGAACCATTTTCCATTCAATGACGTCTCAATGAAGTCACATATAAGGTAGAACTGCCACCCCATTTACATACACTCCTGTGTTTCATGTGTCCCTGTTGAAACCCACCAACGAACCCCTTTTCCCACAAAATCCTCCACCTCCCGTAATCCCGTCCCCCAGGGGTCCAGATCCTGAAAACGAAGTCCGTGCTGTTTTTGATTCTCACCTTCACTGGGGCAAACTGTATTATTTACTAGATTGAAAGGGGTATGACCCCCTCCAACCACTCTTGGGAACCTGCGTCGGAGGTCCATGCACCCCGATTACTTTGACAATTTCATGCTCGGTATGTCTCTAGGCCTGGACCTTGCTGCCTT
Source organism: Sphenodon punctatus (assembly GCA_003113815.1). Lineage (NCBI taxonomy): Eukaryota > Metazoa > Chordata > Lepidosauria > Sphenodontia > Sphenodontidae > Sphenodon > Sphenodon punctatus. The sequence continues at coordinate 4,634,923 of QEPC01000493.1, read as the reverse complement.
TGCCTGCAGCGACCTTGGGGGGGGGGGGCGTTGTCAGGCACCTCTGCCTGACATGGGGGCGCTGGTTCCCTGAGGGCCCGGTGGGGCCTTTGCCAGCTTGCACCATCCAGCGCAGGGGAAACCTCATCAGCGGGTGCAGATGGTCCAGGAGATCGGTCCGGGGTCAGAAGTGCTGCGTCCGAGTGTGAGCGTGCCGGCGTGGCACAGATGGCCCCTCCCCGATGCTCAGGCACTGGTCCCAGCGCTCCCTTCTGCAGGCCGCACCACATCAGGCCCCACCCCAGTGCTCAGAGCACCGGCACAGGCTAGCTGACCCTATTTACGGGGCGTTCAGTCTCCATGGCAGTGTCATTGATCAGAGCCTCTTCTGTGAGACTGGCCCCTGAATGTGCGTTGCAGTGAATTAACCTTAGTGTTCTATTGTGTGCTGTTACGTGTAGTGTGAGTACTGTGAGAGTGGGGGCTCTGACTGTGGGTGTGGTGTGTGTGGGAGTGGAGAGTGAGGTTGCCTGGTGGTGTGGGTGCTGTGTTCCCTTTTCTCCTCCTGCCTGGGTCCCTACGCTGCGTGTCTGTGTGGGTATGTGGTGGCGGGGGGTCTCCACCCTCTCCCCTTCCCTGGGGTTCCCCCCTGCCCTCTGTTTCCCACATTTCCCCCACTTCCCTTCCCCATGGGCTTGTGAGAGCAAAGGTGCGTGGGTCTGAGGCATGGATTCAGGGTGTACACTATCACCACCTCCCTATGATGATCTTTGGCTTGGCCAATCGCCCTTGTATGCCAATATAAGATCCTGAGGGACAATAGGTGCACCCGCATCTGTTTCTGTGAATGAGTGTTTACCTCTTCAGGTCCTTGGTTACCCTGTGGGATCAGACATTGGGATTCTGGCAGGCTCCCTCGCCGCAGCCTCTTTACCGTGCATGTGCAAAATGGCTTCTGGGACTATTTCCGCATGCAAAGAATGGCCATTGCCCTGCTTTTTGTGAAAGCATCAAACACCCCCAGAAGCCATTCTGTACACGTGCAATGCGCAGTGAGGGAGCCTGCAAGAGCCCCCGCAGCAGGGGTGGTGCTTCAGTCAAGCCCTCCGAAGCCAGTAAGCAGACGTGTAGTGGTCATTTTAAAAGTGCAGGAGTTCTTCATGAGAGCCCCCCCACCCCCCATCCCCAAACCCTCCAAGGCTGAAGAGGGCGGCCGCAGGAAAAGTGCCAGAGCTCCACTCCCCCATGTTCCTGCTCCAATACACCACTGCCAAGTAACACTCCAGGGTCCCAGGAAATGGGGGTGGATGGAAATATGGACCCTGGGGAATGGGGTTGGGGGGGATTCTGGGCTAGCTGCCCTTTTCCAAAATGGTAGCAACACTGCCATCACCATTTTGGAAAAGGGCATATATGCGCAAATGACCCAGTAGCCATTTTGTGCATGTGCAGTTATTTTGTTTTCTTACTTTTTAATTATTTTGAAGTTTTTATTGGATTTAAATACAGATCCAAAATACAAATCCATAATTAAATCAGCATAACCAATAAAACTAATTCAGAATTCCCTCTGGTGTCTCACCTCTCCTATGCATAGAACAGAGTCCATAGCTGCTCCCTGATAGCTCCCTGGTCACGGCACCTGTCCCTGAACCAGATAGCCCAGGTTCAAGCAGCCAAACTCAGTGTCTAAGATATCTGTATCAGATATTTATTTCATCTCTAAAAATACCAACTAACAGAAACAGATATCTTACGAAGCAGAAACCGAGTATCAGTTATTGTACCTTATGTGAAGTGCTCAAAGTACCATTTGGTGGGGAGTAGACTATAAATATAAAAATCATTATTATTATTATTATTATTATTTTATTTAATCAATAATAATAATAATAATTAATAATGAATTTGGTTTGTCAGAACTAGATCAAAACAGGAAAATTCAGTTAATATGATATTTGCTGCCGATATTCTTTCCATGACCAGGAAGGGGACAGTTGACAGTCTTACAAGTTACGTCCCTGTAGACAGTTTGAGAAAACGTTGAGAATTTGAGACCTGTATCTGGCAGGTTTCAAGGTGTTGATAATCTCTAAAGGCCTGATGCCCAGAACTCATTAGTTCAAGCTGGTGTTGCACGTCATCAGAGTCCTCAAGGTAGAGGTCTTTAATTAGTTGCCATTATCTTGGAGAAGAATGAGCAACCATGCCACCCAGTCTGCCAGTCCTGATCAGAAATTCTGTCCCTGTCTTTCTTGTCAACTCTCTTTCAAAACTGAAAGAAATGTTGCTTTGCTTTACAGAATAATTTATGTCCCCGAAGGAGGATCTAAGTACTTGAAGGTAGGAGGAATGCCTTTGAATAATGGACTTTACCCCTGAGTCTGGGCCTTTCATTTATTAATTAAACCATTTTTGCAGGAAGAACAGCAGTCCCAGAGGGGCCATCTTTGTAAAACACATCACAAAGTCAGTTGTAGGGAAAATTAAATTTAATGGGATCAAATGACAAAATCCATTACAGTTCTATGACTGGGGAAAAAAGGAATAAATCAGACCAAAAAATATATTCTTCCAGTTCTAAAGAAGAGGCGCAGAGGTCTCAATTCTCCAGCTCCCAAATATGTGGTGCTGACCCCTCTTTTTAATCTGTGCGACAAGGCCCCCAAAGCAAGATACATGATAATAAAGGGAAAAACAAGCTAGCGGGAAGCTTGTTGCTGTAAGTGCGACAAAGATTCCTGTAACTTTTTCTTTTTCTTCTTCAAATGTTGCATTCCCGATGTTAGTAATTTGCTGGCACAGACAATGAAAGACCAGTAGGTTTGTGTGGGTGGGAGATAAACTTGGGCTTGAAATGAGTGGCATCTCTGCTAATGAGATACAGCTGAGAAGCACCGGCATAAGTCAGCACTCCTGCTAAGGCCTGCGACTGGAAGATTATGGCTTGGAGGCACATAGCATTTCATGCAAGAAGGAAGCACTTGCTGTTTGTTTACCTTTTCCCTTCCTGGCGTAAAGGGTCTAAGTGGAAACATGTCAATTGGGTGTATGAAGTGACGCAGGCAGCAATCTGTTGCACACAACACACAAGGCTAAGAAATCAAAGCTCCACTTTTTCAACTCCCTACCTGGAAATAGATCGAATTCTGCACAGGTACTTCTATGACGTTCATTGGAAGGCTTCCAGTAATTCAGAGGTTCCCATATTTGGGGGACCACAACCTCTGTCAACCTTGCAAAATGTTTCATGAACCCTTTGTGCTAGTGCTGAAGACGTCTCTGGAGAGGTGGGGACAAGTGCAGGTGATGATAATGTATATGTTCGTATCAGGTTAGGGATACCCGCTGGACTCTCTCCAGACAGAGATGACCTTAACCACTGCAGGGAACAAAGCCTGCTTTGTCAAAGCTGTGACTGGTTTCATGGCCCATTCACCATGACTAACATCTGCCTATTGTGATGGTTCGTTACTACATAGGAAAAGACTGATTGTGCATTATAGATTGTTTTCAGCAGGGTGTTTGCCTTAATCTTTCAGTCCTAGTCCTCTTCCTCTGCAGGCTGAGGGCAAGACTGAAGCTGGGGAAATCAAGGGGGCCAGGGGATTACTACTAATCATTTCTTTGTCAGTGCTTCCGGAATGAGACAAGGACTCAACGTTGGGTTTTAATGGCTGCACTCTTTATTTGAGTTATAAATTAGGCTAGGTGGGGTAATTCAGCCTCTAAGCAATTCGGGTCCAGTGCTCTCAACCCATTAATAGCTTATTACATCACTGTCAGGACTTGGCCTGGATATGCTCTCCAGTGCTAGCCCCAAACAACGTCTCCCCTTTGCTTCCCAGCCGATAGCTGTGACTGAAGAGGATGGTGTCCTTTCCGGACTGGATTAGGATGTGGTGCCGAAGGATTGAGGACCATGCTTGTCCCTGCCCTCCTTCTGAAAACACCTAGGATGCTACCCTTGCACTTTCCGTACCCTGTTTCTGCACTAGGTGTCACTTCCCCATTAGGGATGGATGAACGCGGTTTGGATGTTTGGAGTTTGGACCGAACTTGGTCTGTTCGGACGTCCAAACTGAACGTCCAAACCAAACTCTCGAATGACCAAACAGTTCGGTCGTGTTCGGATGAGTCCGGGGGCAGGAAAAGCGTCTTTCCAGGGCCAAAAATTAGGTTTTGGTTTCGATTTTGTTTCGGTATTTTTGAATGTCCACCAAGTTCGGTCAAACCGAACTTGGCTGAACCGAACCTTCAAACCAAATGACCGAACATCCGAACCGCATTCTGTTTGTCCATCCCTATTCCCCATCTCATAAGGAGATGCCTCCAAATGCTAATTAATTATCTATTCTAACAACATAACAGTATTGGACCCCTGTCACTGAGGGACCGCCAATCCTTAAATTGAATGGGACCGACCCCCACCCCTGCCTAACTCAAACTCAAAACTTCAAACAGCTTTGTCTTCAAGGTAGCCAGATAACAATTGTTGCCTTCTGGTAACAAGTGCACTCCATCAGAGCGGTAAAGCTCAGAGGACTTGTGGGTAATTCCATGGTGAGAAATGCGTTGCCCACCTCTCCAGAAGAGTCACTTCCCCACTTCCCTATTAATGTTACTCTGGGTTTTATCAACTTTTCTGGGGTGTAATGCCTTCTCCCATTTCATCTGCACTACCAGATCAGTCCAGATAATGGTAGCTCCGGGGGAAAGCTTTTCCACCTCTAAGAGGTTGGCCTTGATATTGCCCACCATTGCTACCCTCTTTGACTTTGGGATATCATTCTCTCCCAGGTGGATTAACACAAAGTCTGGTGGCCTTCAATTGCCACCGCAATTGAAGGGTGGGGAGCAACTGGTGCCAATGCATCCCGTTCTACCCCATCCAGTTAATCTCTGCTTGGGCAGACAGTCCCAGATGGGATCCCTAGCGAATCTGGTCCATGGCCTTCCCAGTTCATCGTACCAGACTGTGGCCGACAATCCAGATTGGGCTTCTGTGGGGAAACCTTGCGGCACCTGGATGCACAGATAGAATACACAGTTAGGGCGCTGGCTCATGGACATAAGTAAAGTATGCCTGGGAGTGCCAACTCCTTACTGCCCTTATTTCATCTTCTGGGAGGCCAGCTAGGGCTGATGCGGCAGCAGCTTTTACCGCGCCGCGATTCCGTTCCGCTATTTCGGAATTGCCCGCGCCACACCGTGACATTTCTGCGGATATTCCGCTAATTCCGCCGGAATTCTGCAAATCGCGGAATTGCGGAAAAATC
>QEPC01000493.1:4609332-4620906 GCA_003113815.1 Sphenodon punctatus | reverse complement strand
GGTGAATTATTGGTTACCGGTTTTATCGGTATAAGATTAATCCGATATCAGATTTATCGGTATCAGTTAAAATGGCTGCAATGTTAAAGATCCGAAAAATCGGCAATGTTAAAAAACTGATATACCTCTACCGATATTATCGGTATTATCGGATTAATCCGATATCGCCAATTATCGGCATTATCGAATTAATCCGATACCGATAGTCCCATCCCTACTTTCGAGTTCTAGCCAAGCTACTCACTTTCTTTAGTTAACCAAGAACTTACATCAAGAGCTTTCACTTCACTTATATCCTCAACAACCAAGAGCTCCTCTTAGCTCACTAGCCTCCTACAGACTGAGCTTTTTCGGCTCTGACTCAGCTTTTATACCTCAGTGCTGGCTCATGACACGTCTGCTTCCTCAGCTGCTTCCTGTCAAGTGTGGTTCATTACTCCTGTCAGCGCCTGTGGCTCAGCTTGCACTATTTTAGTGTCGGCGCTAGCTGCCTTAAAGGGCCAGTGGCCTGCAGTCCCAGTCTCATAATCCCTGCTAGTAGACAGACTCTGGACTTTCCTTGCCAGGCTATTTGGCAGTGGATGGAGCCCCTGATCTGATTATTATCTCTTCTAGTGAAGTCGGACTGAAACTTAAGCAGCAAAATTGACTTGCTCATTACTTTAATGAAATGCTACGGCTGGATTTGTTTAACTGCAGTCCAAAATCAATATGCACTAAACCTTTTCTTGCTGAGTTAAAGGGCACTCTCCATGTGACTTAGTATTGCCAATGACCCTATTCCTCTCTAGATATCAAGGCTGGGAATCAATTACAGAAATGAGCCTCAGTGAGAAACTGAATGACAGCAAATAGCACACATCATCGTGCAAAATGTGGACATGTGTATCATGTACTATAGAGTTTGCAGGGTAATTCCTGCAGCCTGGCAGAGGATCTGGCTCCCACCACCAGACAACAGCAGTGGAGACAGCGGCCCAGCCAGTGACTGTTCTTCACCCCCATCCTCCGGACCTGGACCAGCAGCAGTAAGTGCAGGGGCTCAGCGTGTGAGGTGGGGGTAAATCTGGGGCCCGTTTGGTGGAGGTGGGGGTGTTAGGAACATGGATCCCCACCCTCACCCTCCGGGGCCGGGAGTGGGGTGGTGGGGACGGCACAGCCTGCCGTTTTGTTTTTTTTCCGGTTTCACATCCCTTTTGGGCGGTTCTTGGTTCTCTTTCCCACTGAAGTCAAAGGGGGAAATTTCCCCTTGACCTCAGTGGGAAAAAGAACCAAGAACCGAAACCGATACACTTACCGGAATTCAGAGATCCGAAACCAAAATAAAACTGAAACTGAAATTAGGCCCTGTGTCCCATCCCTAATAGAATTTTTTTTAAAAAACCTGTTGATATAATTTTGTCACACATTTCTCTATTCATTAAATGGGCTAATTTCAGTCAAATATTTCTCAGCAAAGAATTTCATGCAGCTTTAGTGACTCTACTTAAGAATACGTTCCCAAATCCTGTAGCTCAACAGGTAAAGCTATGATAAAGAAATCTGAGATGTGAAGGTTCAAGGCTGTCTTGTATAGAGGAAGACTGTTATATTTGAGACTGATATCATCTGGGTATTGGACTTCCGATTCTAGAGTTTTCTTCCGGCTCCATGATTCTACAGGAGGCACTTCCACCACCTCCAACACACAGAGTAAATGACCAAAGAGAAATTAGAGGTGCTGTGTGGGCAGAAGACAATTATGTGAACCTATGATATTAGAAAGGTTGGACTTGAGCAAGTCCTTGGAGAAGGACAGCTACGAATACTTGATCCTGCTCCACAATTGTGAGGTGAAATTAGTAGGTGCAAAAAATAACATGAGTATGACCTTTTGGAATTATTGTATCTGATTTGACCCAGAAATGTTGGGTACTAATCAGTACCCAATGGATGCCTGATGAGCAACCCAATGTACCAATTTAGTGAACTTCTGCACTGATTTAGCGATCTCCCATATTGATTTTCTGGTATTCTATTATGAAAATCAATCAGTAAAACAGAAAATCAGTAACTCAATAATGGTAATATCTAGTAGTTGGGGTAATTGGGTGTCAACCTGGCACTCAGGTACCAATCAAGCACCTGACAGACTCCTCAAAAAATTTTTTATTTATTTTTATTTATTAACATTTATATCCTGCCCTTCCCCAAAGACTCAGGGTGGTTTACAGAAAACATGAAATAAAATATAAAAACATTTAAGATACAATCCCCCCCAAATACCCAATCCACTCCCACCCCCCAACAACCTCCCACCTAATTCCTATCCCAAGTCCACCCTCCCTCTTAAATTAAGACCCGCCCCCCCATTCACTCCTCTCTGCCAAAATCCTGACAGAACAGGATGGTCTTACATTGCTCCAGAAGGCCACCAGGCTTGAACACAGGCAGACCTCCTGGGGGAGGGAGTTCCATAGCAAAGGTGTGACGGTTGAGAATGCTCTCCTCATAGTTGAAACCTGGTGAAAAAACAGAGTCTCCAGGAAGGTGCCCCCAGCTGATCACAAAGGCTGCAACGGGACATGGGGAGCCAGGAAATCCCTCAGATAGATGGGGCCTAGGCCATTTAGGGCTTTAAAGGTCTCACCAGCACCTTGAATTGGGTCCAGAAGACAATCGGCAGCCAATACATTGACTGGAACACTGGTGTTATGTACTTGTGGCAACGCTTCCCCTTAAGGAGGCGGGTCGCCGTATTCTGCACCAGCTGCAGCCTCCAAACCATCCCCAAGGACAGCCCCATGTAGAGTGCATTACAGTAGTCTAACCAAAATTGTGGGTATTGCCTGCAGGTAACAAATGTATTACCCGTTTCAGCTATAAAACTGACATAAGTGGGAAAAGGTCCAAGCTCCTCATGGGGAAGTCTTGGGGGGACAGCCTCCCAGTCACTTCCATAATAATAACAATGCATATATCAACTTTCCTAGACTGTCACCCTATTTGCAAATTAGGGTGTTTGTAGCAAAGGACAGAAGGAAGGAGGAATCTTACAATACGGACAATTCAAACCTAGGTTCAACATTCCTAAATCTTACCTACATGAAGAGACCTTACAACTTAATTAATGAGATTAGTTTAATTCATACTAAACTAAGTAATGGTTGAAACTTAGAGCCTTTTCACACGGGTGCCCCCACCACTACACACATTTACTATTTACTAGAGGTGGGACTACTGGATCTTCTGGTATCCGATACTGCCGGTATTTGGTGTACTGGCAGTATCGGAATAAACCCGGTAATCCGGGTAATTTACCGGATTCCCCTGTACCGGATTTTTACATTGCAGCCATTCAAATGAATGGCCGCAATGTAAAAAAAAAACACAAACAAAAACCCCACTATCCCTCCCCAGTCCAGGCTGCGCGGGTGGAAGGGGGGACACCCCCCACCCACCCTGCCCAGCCTGGCTTTAAAAAATAAATAAATCCTCCCGAAGTCCCTGCTAGNCACCAGCAGGTACTAGGGTGATCCCTGGGGTGTTGGGTGGTTTAACACACACCCCACCCCAGGGATCACCCTACCTCCCCACCCAGGGATCACCTACCTTGCGCTCCGGGCGGTGGCAGCAGTCCAACTCCAGTGGCTTCAGCGCTGGCTGTGGCTGCTTGCTTCAGTGCTACTAGGCCTTCCGGTGAACTTCTGGGTTTCCCCAGAAGGCCTAGTAGCGCTGAAGCTGTCAGCCACAGCCAGCGCTGAAGCCGCCGGAGTTGGACTGCTGCCGCCATGGCCGCCACCACCCGGAGCAAAAGGTAGGCGATCCCTGGGTGGGGAGGTAGGGTGATCCCTGGGGTGGGGGGGTGTTAAACCACACCCCCACCCCAGGGATCACCCTAGTACCTGCTGGTGTGGGCTCTGAGTCGCCGGCAGCAGCCCAGAGCCCGCACTAGTAGGGATTTAGGGTTAAAAAAAATAATTTTTTAATCCAGGCTGGGCAGGGTGGGTGGGGGGTGCCCCCCCCTTCCATACGCACAGTCTGAGAGGGGGAGGGGGGAGGTTTTGGGGGTTTTTTCCATTGATTTCAATGGGGACAGTTCCCCATTGAAATCAATGGAACAAATCCGGTACTGGTAAATTGGTACAAATCCGGCAATCCGTTTTTTTGTAATCTGGTAACCGGTAAATCCGGTATCCGGTAATTGCCCTGATGTCCCACCCCTACTATTTACCATGATTACCATTTACCATGATTTACCATGCACTGTATATCAATTTACTGTTTACTGCTTAGTATGTACCGTGTTCATCCCATGCACAAAATGGTTACCCTTATCCAAAAAGGAGGCAACACTGCTGATACCATCTTGGAAGAGGGCTGGTCATGCGCAGAACAGCTGAGGTGGTCATTTTGAGCATGTGCATTACTGGGACAAACATGGTATACAGTAAGCATTACATGGTAAATAGTATACTGTACATGGTAAATCATGTTAAACGATAAATCACGGTAAATGGTAAATCAAGAAAAATTCTCAACCAAGATATCAAACCATTACTGAGATTGTCCCAACACCTCGGAAACCATTCTCAATTATTGTGAGATTTTCGCAAGAAACAAATTGATTTTCATTTCAGCCTTAGTTTTCACCATCACCCAATTCAGTTGTGATCCTGTCTGATGCAATATTCTGCAGGTCTTTGTTGCTGTCTGGTGTCATGGGATTATATTAAATTTCTAAAGGGGGTCTTGCAGGAAAATATTTATTTATTTATTTATTTAACATTTATATCCCACCCTTTCCCTAAGGCTCAGACTCATTTTTTGAAATACCGTCTTAGTTCTTCTCCATGTCAGGCAGTTAACGGGGAAGTCCCCCCATTGATTAGCTTAAATAGAATATAAAGGAATAATTAGCGTTCAACCATTTTTGAGGGGTAATTCACACTTCATTGTAGTTAGACGTAATAATTGGCAGATCCTTTATATTACATGGCAGTTTTCCCTTAACATCAAAGCGCAATGATACAAGTTATTTACATAATTAGCGGTCTTGGATGCAGCAGCGGCAACACAACTAAACACACAGTTGCTGTTGTTTCCAGTGGAACTTGTACATCGTTGCCACATTGCTCTTGCCAAGTGCCCTCAAGTGTTGTGTAGTGACGATGTAAACAACGCATGTCGCTGCTATTCTCTGTAGAATTTATTCTTACTGTTAAATACATCCCAATGTTTTCAAACAACTTCTTGTCCAGAGGCACTTACTTGTAAGTAACTGAACACAAACTGTTCCTCATGGAAAGACCTTGGTGCATCGTAGAGAGAAAGCAGCTATAACAATGCATTTGTTAACCACTTCCTGACTGTAGACACACACACACACACAGGGTCGGGCCTTAGCAAACCTCCAGGGGAAGGGAGTTCCAGAGCTGCAAATCAGCCACCGAGAATGTCTCTCTTCACGCCCTTGATGTATGGATGTAATACAATGATGGAACTTGCAAGCAGGAGCCCACAGATGACCTCAAAGACCGTGAGGTCACAGAATCATAAATGGGATTACTTCAATGGGGCTACTCTGGAGCAAGTGGTTTGTGGCTCATGGCTTGGGTCTTCATCCTCTTCTCTCTGTATCAAATGGGGCTATTTTGACATGAGAGGTAAAAGAACCAATTTTGATCTCCATTGACAATTTTCTTGCCACAGTTCTGTTCTGAGCTAGTGTGGGACGAGACCTCATGGATATTTATTGATTTATGTGTTTATTTAGATTTATACCCCACCCTTCCCTGAAAGTTCAGAGTGTCTTGCAATAAGAAATATGAACCCAGTCAAAATACAAAACTTTACCAAACAATAAAATAAAATTAAAACTACTCTTACCTCTACTCTTACCTCTGCCCCCAAACCATATCTCGACCCATTAAAAGTTTGGCCAAATAAGTAGGTCTTACATTGCCTCTGGAAAATGCACAGGCTCAGCCTTTGTCATCACCAGGGGAAGGGAACAGGGGGGAAGGAGTTGCAAAGCTGTAGAGCAGCCACCGGGAACACCTCTGTGTACTCATGGTATCTGGACCTGGTGCAATAGTGGGACTTGCAAGAGGGTGCCTCCACCTGACCTGAAGGGTTGTGATGGAATTTAAGGGAGGAGATGGTCTATCAGATAACGGGTTTTCTGATTTTGACCCAAATCAGTACGGTTGAGTGAGAATGTTCCCTGAAAATTTCCATATTGATTGGATGCTGTTTTCAAATGTTATTGTGTTTATGGCAGATAAATGCCATTCATTTAAGCTTGGGGCCTCATTTTACTGAGCCAAAAATACTTTGCTCCCCCTCTAACTGGAGGGGGGAAATATAGTGTAGTGACCATTTGTCAACATTTGTGAGCATTTAGTTTCCAATTTCCTACAGTCATGAATCTGGTCTCTTGTAATAAAATTTGCCAACTCTCCTCTTCCCCACCTAAAAAAAAAAGAAAGTCTCTTAGAAAAGTAATTTGTGGAATGATTTTTGCTTACTAACTTTTTTTTCCAGAATGGAAAACATGTCAGGCCATGAGTTATGCACCAATAAAGCAATGGGCTTGAATATCTTTCTACTCACATCATGTAGGAAAACAATTTCAGCTCCGAGAAATATGGGCGAGTTTCTTACCCTCTGACTCTCAATGTCTAGGAATAACTAAATGACAATGATTCTCTCGATCAAGGTTTAAATGGTATTTTGATCTATGCACTATGTCTCTTGGTTCTCAAGAGCAAGCAATAGGAAAGCAAACTCTGGGCGTGATCTCAAACCCTGTGTGCTGCGCAAAACGTGTGCGCGCATCGCATCTCGTACGTAACCCCCGCACAGACCGCACGCGCACCCATGCAGGGTGGGACTACGGCCCGTGTGCAAGCTGCATGGGAGTCACATGGGTTCACATAAGCTGCACATGCAGGGGGTTGGAATTGAGCCCACCATTAGCTATACCTCATTCCCCTCATTTGATTCACTCCTCCTCTGCCATCTCGCCCAACCACCCCAGAGTCTCCTGCTCCCTAAACTGTCCTTGCTCTTTTCCCAGTCTGCCCCTATGCCTGGAACTTCCTCCCGGAACAAATTCACTCTGCTCTCTCCCAACCTTCAATTCCCTACTAAAATGTAGCTCTTTCTTTCCGTAGCTTCTCACTAATGCTCTCTCTACTGTCTTGTTATTCAGAGTCCTTCCTAGGGGTCTTCAGAAGGCACCCCTACTGTTTTCATCCCCACCCCCCATTTTAATTTACAAAAAGCCCTTTGTTTTGGGTAGTTTTCGTAAACTACCCTACCATTTTCATTCCCACCCCCCACCCCCATTTTATTTTATTAAAAATATTATTTTTAAAAAAAAATCACTTGCATGTGCAAAATGGCTGAATACAATGGGGTTCTGATCATAGCTGGGAATGCCAGGTGCTACTGCAATGTGAAGGGCAATAAGCTTTTTCCACTGACATAGGGTAATTTCAGACATGACGGGCCTTTCAGCCAGCCACTCTGAACCCTGGACCAGGATCCATCTCGGATCCCGGTCCATGATCAGACAGGCCATCCTTTAGATGTGCTGGCCTGATCACAGAGGGGAATTGGGACAGTTGTTCCCAGTCCCGTCCTGAATCATGGCCAACCTAACCACGATTCTGGAGGTGAGGCTGGCCTCACCTCCAGAACCATGGTTAGCTTTGAACCCCGCCAGGAATTCACCATGGTGAACATCTGGTGGGACTCAAACAGATGTGCACAGGACCATAGCCACCACCCTGAATCCACTGTGATTCAGGGTGGTTGACTGTGATCTTATGACATCTGAAATTAGCCATAGTCTGTGTTTTGTTGTGATTTTTTTGTAAACCTCATCTCTGCAAAGCAACTATTTAATGGGAAACAGTTGGTCATCGATGTACCACTACTACTATCCCTTGAGTACCAGAAAATCATAAAAAGCAGAATGAGCAACAGTGAGGATTTTATTTATCAAGGCCTCGTGGAAGAAACTACCGGCAAAAAAAGAAAGAAAAAAAAGAGAGAGAGAAGGCTAGTACAAAGGTTTTGCTATCTTCTCCGTTCTAATTTAGACGCTGAGAGCAGGAAGCTTTTTTATCCTCATTTATTGACTGATAAATGATGTGTACAGCAGCAAGGTAAAGCACTCACTATGATTGCAATGAGTCACACAGTTCTTCAACAACAGCAGGAAGAGGCGATGATGCGTCTGTGGTGAAAATTCTCATTGTGTGTATCGATTTCGCTCAAACCCATCACTATTTAATGAACACAGCTCTGATCACCGGCATTTATGAGGCAGCTCCTTGCTGCCTACCAATGCTTGTGCATAAATGATATTGAAATGGGAGAAGCAGCATTTTATAGCAAGCATGAGAAAGTGCCATCAGCCTCGAAATAGTGAAGGAGCAGCTCTCTCTCATTGTGCAATGCTGTGCCTCTGCAATGAGCAAGTCTGGTGGGCTATAGGCAGATTCTGAGGGCTCGGGCGTGGCGTTGTTATTAGCCCTCGATAAGAAGCAGCTGGCAGATGTGCTACTTCAAGAGAAGATTAGGAACAATCTAGAGACACTGAGCAGGTCACATTCAGCGGTCCTTTTTACATGAGACGCACCCACACTCATGGATGAGTCTCGTGACTGGGTGCATGCGCGTGTGCTCCCATGAAACATACATGCCCACCTACCTCCACCCATCGCCCACGCATGGAGCAGCCGTTGGAAACACTGCATGAGGATGCATGGGGGATGGGTGTGTGCTGGCATGCACCCACCCACCCCACACCGTCCCTGCACTGTATGCACACCGCCCACCCAAAGCTAAAGGGCCATAGGCAGACTGAGTTTGATGGGGGCCCAGAGCTACTATTATATAGGCCGTTTTCAGGCAAGCGCGGCGGTGCCCACGCTTGTTTCTCAAAAAAGCCGGCAGCCCGTTCCACACGTGACGCTGCCGCCGAATATGCGCATGCGCGGGCGATGCGCATCCATTTCCGGGCGCTAACTGACCGGGTCGGCGATCGAGGCTGGTCATACACGGCCGGAAATGGAAGCGCATTGCCCGCACATGCGCGTATTCGGCAGCAGCATCACGTGTGGAACAGGCTGCCGGCTTTTTTGAAAACAAGCGCGGACGCTGTCGCGCTCGTCTAAAAACAGCCTCAGTCTCTCCTACCTTACGCTCCCCACAACACTCCCTACTGTCCCCATCTCCCACATGCTTCCATCTGTGACCATACAGGAGTCAGTAATTCCAGCCCCCATAGGCTGCCAGGGTCATGCCTGCCCAACATACTAGGAACTACAGCAGAGAATGCTCCACATTCACCAAGTTCCCATAGGGTATTATCAAATGCGGCATTAGCCACAGATCAGATTTTTTTGATGTGTGAACACTTGGGCTGCACTGAATAGTAAAAAAAATATTTGTGAGTATTTCCAAGCTTCCGAGGATTGAGTGTTCAGCAGATCCTCAGCAACTCAGACGAATACTCAATACAAAATTCAGTAAAATAAAACCGAGTACTGAGTATTTTCCGAGTACCAAGTTCCCTTATATAGGATCAGGAAAAGTCCCGTATGTTGCAGGAAAAGTCCCATATGTTGCCCATCCAAGGATTTACAAGAGCTGCACAGGGCTGATTCCTCGGTTACTCGTTACTCTGTAAAACCAAGTTGAATACCGAGATCCTTGGAAAAAATCAAGTAATGAATACTGAGTTACAGCACATGGAAACACACATGCAAAAACCCAGGTATGTTGCTAATGCTTAGTTGTGACAGTTTGGGGGTAGCCTCTGTCACAGGAGAAAGGCTGATTTTATTAATTCCAAAATATGGACAGTTCCAACCAATCACCCTTTAAAGCAGGTTCATGTGGTGAGCACCACCCTGGACTCCCAGCTACAAATGAAACAAATCTTGAATCTTTTATTCCTGGTTATTATTCTCTTGATCAGAGCAGCATCTGAATGTCCACATAAGAGGAGAGTGGTTCAGGTCAGGAATGGTTCGGTTCAGGTTCGGGGTCAATTTGGGGTTCAACGGAGCCCACCTGGACTGAACAACCTAACTTAACCAAACTGAACCAAACCTGTCAACAAACTGAAACAATGGAAGCCGGCAACTGAAATCAAACTGACAACCAAACCAAACTAAACCAATGACCCAATCTTCAGCCAAACTGAACAGTATCTGATTGCAGAGCAGGCAACATAGTCGACCTAAATGATTCCGATCACAGCATCTAAATCTGATGGATACCACATTCCTTTTGGATATTCCTTCCACCTCTACTACCAGTCATTGATCCCTTTTGGCCTGACTATCTGGGCCACCCAATGCCAAAGTATGCCCTGTTGCTGAAGGGCTTTCAGCAAGTGCCAGTTTCTGGTCTCTCTCCAGCCTAAGATACTTTAGAAGGCAAGCTCCAGCCCTAGAGGAAGCCTCCAGCCCTCCTTAAATGCTTCTCCCAAGTGAGCTTCCATTCAGCATCCCCACTCAATCTCTTATAGCTGGTGTCTCCAGCTGTCTTGCAGATCCCTGCCACACCCAACTGGGGACTTCTGGAGCGCCATTCCACGGGGACAGGATACTGAATGGAATAGACCGCAGGTCTGATCTAGGGCAGAAATGAACCAACCCACTCTTCTTCACAGTTATTATCAATGTTTTCAGAATGGGCTGTGAATCCCAGACTGTTCCAATTTAGACCGCCCCCTTTTCCAGGCACAGCACCAGTGTGCTAGGAGAAGGGGGCAGTCAGAACAGGTACGGCCACATGATGCACTTACCGTGTCTTGGGCAGCCTTACCCCACTCTGGGTAGCTTTACCACACATGGTAAAGCTATCCAGCATGGTGTGGTGGGCAACTAATGCTATGCGCTGCGCCCACTGAAAAAAACCAGGGAAACAACCTTATCCAAAGTGGGCTAAGGCAACCCAAGGCATAGTAACACATCACCACTCTTGTGCCTGGTTCTGGTCTGCACCGCTGTGTGGCGAGGTCTGCTGTGGGGCTTTGAGTGGTGGGCGCTTGTTCCAGTCCCACAAGACCACGTCAGAACCGGGGGTGGGTAGTGGGTGGGCCAGGGGAGGGGTGGGGCAGTCCTGGGTGTCCGCTCATTTGACCGATGCCTTGGCCTGCCACAGGGTGTGACGGGACAGCCCAAAGTGGCCCACCTGCCCAGATGCCCCATGGGGGGTAGTAGGGGGGCACCATCTTTCCTGCTCCTCACGCTGGCTCCAAAGTATGGTGGCAGCAATTGCCTGACAAGGGGTACACGGGAGCTGGGCTCGCTGCAGCTTGTGGACCTGTACGCGCTGGGATATTCACCACCCATTCTGAAAACATGGCGCTGCTCGAGGGGAGGGGAGGGGAGCAGGCTATATCGATTGGATCTCTGTTGGAATGGCAACCAGATCACTGCCAGTCCATGTTCTGACTGACCAAGTGGGAGGATCCATTGGATCTGGAATCTGCCTGAAGATTGGACTTTCAGCCTTAGCCTGATCCAGCATGGCAAGACCTATGTGCTCACCCTAATCCTGCTTCTG
>QEPC01000493.1:4593239-4606716 GCA_003113815.1 Sphenodon punctatus | reverse complement strand
GGTCCCGCTGTGCGCTCTGCATTTTACAGTTTGTGTGTGTAATGTGTGTGTAACATGGCAAAAACACACTTTGCCATGTGTTGTTGTGGGTGGGTTTCCTGCTTTGCCTTGTGGTTTTTCTGGGTGGGTTTCCTGCTTTGCCATGTGAGTCGCAGAACTTTGCCATATGGGTCGCAGAATTTTCCATTTTGGGTCGCAGAATTTTGGAAAATATTTTGCAGAAGAATCGGGGCCCTGATCATGATGGTATGACTAAGCTGACTCCAGCTAAGTTGTCATTTTGTACTGTTCCCTTCGATTGTGTGGTTAACTTTGCTTGCAGGGTAGAAGCCTGACATTCACAAATACGGAACTTTCCGCCTAGGAGTGTGTTCCGGGAATTTCAAATTCAGAAATGATTTGGCTTAGGCCCTGGTATTTCCCATAACCCTTGCCCTGTTGCAGGGAAATCTGTTTAGTGCCCGAGAGAGTGGTCTCAAACACCTCCACAAACTTGGCCACACAATAAACAGTTGCTTTTCCCCTCTCTACAGATGAGTAACGTGGGTTCTTCCCAAGGGCAAGACCCTGTAGATAATACCAGCCTCTTTCTATCCTCAAGTCTTTCAGCTTAGCCTGATTTCTCTAGGCCTATCACATCCCAGCCTGAATGGCTGCTCTCTGAGTGCATGGCGTAACCACAGCCAAAACAGTGACGTGTTAGAGAAGAGACACTTTAAAAAAAATTTCTCACACTGAGAGGCTTTCACTGCCAGTCAGGGAGGAATCAAAGCATTGTTATTCATCTGGGGTACATAAAGTTAGATACATGCTCTTTTGAACCAAGGCCCTTTATTCTATTAACAAACTGTCAGGATTGGGCCTTGAACCCCCAGACTTGGGACTTAAATGGGGCTGTCTTTTCCCCCTGTGCCACTGCCTGCTTACCTGGTCAGTGTAGGAGTTGGCTTCCCTACTGTGGCTCTGGCTCTGGCTCTGGCTCTGGCTCTCTCTCTCCCCCTCCCCCGCCCCGCTCGCTAGAGGGCGTGGATCCACCTGCCACAGCCTGATTGGCTCTCTGAACTATTTAAGGCTGCTTAGGGCTCTGGCAGGTGTGGAGTTTCTGTTGTCAGTCTGTTCCTGAGGTGTGTGCAGCTGTAGCTAGATGTGTTTTCGCCTCAGTTCGTTGGTGTGTTCTCCCTCCTTTGTTGGAATTATGTTGGTCTGTGAGTTTGCCTCTGTTGTATTTTCTCCCCTTCTGAAGCCTTACCTATCTGTGTGTAGCCTTGTCTCTTCCCCTGCCTCCCCCTGCCACTCATAACTTTGTCTTCTTGCACTCCCAGACTTTTAGCCTTGTCTCCTTGCACTCCAGTGTTTATAGCTGGTTCCTCATGCCCCATTGTTTGCAGTCTTGTCTCCCCTTGCCCCCTTGTTCAGAGCTTTGTTTTCTCTTGTTCCCTTACTGCAATGCCTCTTCCCTGTGGCTAGTTGTGCTCCCTGCTTGTCTCTCTTGGTCCTTGTGCTCTAGCTCTGATCCCTGTGTCTCCTTTACTCCTAGCCTTGGTCTGTTGTCCCTTGCTCATAGTTCAGGGGTTCTTCTGTGTCCCCTGCCCTCTGTTTGGCTCCCTACCCTGAACTCTTGCTCCTTGTGCTGTGGTCCTTGTTCTGCATCTGAATCCTTGTTCCTGCCTTGTGACTAGGAATGTGTGAACAGAACCCAGTTTGGAAATTTGGTTGTTTGAAAATTGAGTTTGGTTCAATCGACTGAACTGTTTGAGTTTGGTTGAATTCTGCACTTCTGAACTGACTTCATACATTCAAAACTGGGGTTTTTTGGTTCTGAACTGGTTTGAATTTGACCAAACAGTTCGGTTGAACTTGAGTTTGGTTTGAAAGTTTTGTTTGGTCGATTGAACAATTAGAGTTCGGTCTGAACTTCTGACCGGCATTTGCACATCCCTACTTGTGACCTCAATGATGACTGTAAGCACTCATAATCTGGTTGTCTTAACTTGTGTGTGGAGGCCTCCATCCCCTGGTAGCAGGGAATGGCTGAGAGGCTTCCTATTCCCTTTGGTCCTTCCCCTCCTATCTATCCTCTTCTTACCCCCTTCCCTGACTCCTGGAGTCATGACACAAACAACTGAACATCGTCATGATGGAGCTTTACTTTGTACATGCAGCACTCTAGGGCTGCACTGGCTCATGGCTTTGTGTTATAGCATTTTTACTAAAAACGCTAGAACATGTAAAGCCATGAGCCAGTGCAGCCCAGTGGATAAAGTTCTGGACTTGATCCTGGGAGCCCTGGTTTCAAATCTAGGCTTAGTCATGAATGCACTGGGGGGCCTTGGGCAAGTCAATGGGTGTTTTTGCACACCCATTTCTCCTGCAAGTTTGCTGATATATCCTGAACTTTCTATGTGTCTAAATCACTCACCCAGATCTTAAACATCTGGCTCTTTGAACTTCTGCATACAACTCCCACGATGTTTGTGTTTAAAACTTTCTCCTGGTAAACTGCTTTGCTCCAGGCAGCTGTGGTCACTTGGCTTCCATGGCAACCTGTCGCATCTACAGCTGTGACTACTTTAGGCTGTCTCAGGGCAGTGTTTATGTGAAGAATACATCCAGGAACTGCCTCAGGGCAGTGTGTGTGTGTGAAAAATGCATTCGGAACTTACTTGTGGACTTGTAAACCCAGAAGACTGAAAAATCTGGAATTTTAAGGTGTGTGTAAAAATGCCCAATGTCTCAGGCTCAGTTTCCAATCCGTAAAATGGGAATATATGTATCTGTGTCTCTTTCTATGTTCCCCTCCAGGGCTTGTTGGGTGGGGGTAGGAATGGGTCAAATAAACCATTCTGTTTTCATGGTCTTTCCCACAAATTAGAATAGTTTGTTCACTTTCTGTTTGGAATTCTGACCAAAATAATAGTTTGGTCAGAATTCCGACAGGACCTTCTGCTCATCTGCAAATGGTAACAACTGTACTTTTTCATGTGGAAAATGGCTGCTGTTGTACCACAAAGTGGCAGCTGCCACGTTCTATAAACTTGTTGTATGGCGGTGGCCATATTTTGCATCCGCAGTGCGACCACCACTAATTGTGCATGCGCAGAACTGTGGTGGACATCTTATGAATGCATACAGTGGTTTTCATGTCATTTTGTTTCGTCCAGTTGGAACTCTGACTGAACTGTTGTTTAGTCCTAGTTTCCGGCCCTGTGCTGGTTATCTTATAGGTAATTCACAAGAATTCCTGTATTATATTTGGCTGCAGAGAAGAGGAGTGGTCCTGTAGTTGCGTTGCTAGTCAGAGATGAGGGTTCAGTTCCCTGCTCTGTCAAGTTGTGGGGCAGGAAGGATCGCTTTGGGGGTAGGCCTGGCCCCCCATTTTTAATGTATTTTTTACACATTAAATACTTTTCATCTCTTGTCTCCCCTTCCTTGTTCATCCTAAAATGTAAGCCTCTCAGTGCAGAGGCCTATCTCTAATTATTATTATTATTATATATAATTAATAATAATAATTACAATTGTTCTGTGCCAGGCACATTGCTGGTGCTATATTAATAAGTAAAGTTAAAAATTGGGGCTGTCCTTAATTATTTTGTTGTGCAGGGGGGAGGGAGTTGTCCTTTTCCACCCCACCTCTAGCTTATTGTTGTCATCTGTGACATGATCCCCTGGCTGTGATTTGTGCAGGAGTAAGATAGGATGGGGAGCTCCTGCTCTTGCCAATCAGCTGTTTGATGAGGGACTGGAGATGTCTGCCCACAGCAAATGTCACAGCTGGGATTTACACTGTGGGTAGGGTGGTTCTTCTGGTCCCCACCAAATGGTTGAAGAGTAGGAAACAGGAGTACCCCCACCTGCCCACAGTAGAAACACCGGCATGGGGCTGAGATGGCACCACCACATTACTGAACCCCAATTTGATGCTGAGAAGCTTCAAGAGCACCGCAGAATCAGATCCCTCAGTGCTACCTCTGGAAATCCTGTCCGTACTGGGAAGATCTATGACCAATCAGCAGCCTCCAGAAAGGTGTGGCAGAGACTAGTGTAAGGGTCAGGTTTGGGTTTAATTGTTTTTGTTATTTATTTACTTAAATGCATAGACAGAAGATGTGATGCTGAAGCCTGCAGGGACAGCAGTAAACACGAGAGGCTGTGCTGGAGAGTTGCCCAGAAGCACTAAGCCAGATCCCAAACTGCATGCGCAGAGCTGTGCAAGCATCACATGGATCCCTATTGCAGACAAATGGAGCTCTGTGGATCCTGCGCGCATGCGCAGCATCCACAGGGTTTGGGATCGGGGGACTGGCTGCTTTCAGATGCAAAAAGGAGGGCCAGGAACTTTCACAATCGCTCTTTAATTGTGAAGATTAGCGCCCATCAGATTGCACTAATCCCCTTTTAAGGTGCAAGGCACGCCCACGCATGATCAGGTCCTCAAACGTAGCCTTTACAATGGCGGGTGTTCTCGAATGTGAAAGTTCCTGCCCTTGTAGTGTCTGAAAGCAGCCACTCTTGCTGAGCTGATAGCATCGTGGGCAGGCACCTAGATGAACAGAGGACACCATTGAAGATGTGGCAATTCTTCCAAACCTGCTCCAGCTGTGGCTATTAAGGAGCTTCAACACGGGTCAAAGGGATGGTTGAAGAAGGACATGGGTCAGACTTAGAACAGGCCCAGCTCTCTAACAAGGGCTCAACAGTAACTAAACCGAATAGTCCCCCTATTTGAGCTACGGAAACTGCCAAAACCATGGTCCAAACTTAGGGGCAACTGGAGTTGGGACCACAATATAGATTGGACTTTGTCACAGGGGCAGGGAGCCATGCCTCTTGGAGGAAAGGGGATTGTCCTATGGGTCTGAACACAATCGGGACATGGGAACCATCCCTGACTCCTGCTACCCCAAATCCCAGACTAAACACCCACTGGAGACAACTCCACTCCTAAGGGAACAGAGAGGGGCATCTATTCCCTTATCACAGTGGGCTTTAGGATTGGGTCTAGGCAGGTTCAGACATGGGGTCAGGTCAGGAACAGGACTGCGTATAGGATCAGGAAAAGGAGTGGATGCAGACTCAGGAATAAGCCCCGGACTGAACTGTTTGGAAACGGGATCGGGAACCAAGTAGGGGGCACATAAAGCAACGTTGTTCTACCCAGCATCCTGCCCTTACTGGGCAGACCTATGATCAATCAGCAGTCTGGGGGGAGTGAGTGGCATTGTCAGAAAAAGTAGCCTATTCGGTAGAGTCTGGGTCACACCTAAGAAACAGCAGTAGCACTGAAGAGCTGGCCACTGCCCCCAAGCTCGGATGATGCCAGTTGGAGTCCTGGTTCTGACAATAAAATGTCTGATAATTTGGCCAAAGGACGGGCCACCCTGCTAGTAAGCAACCATCAGTCTTTTTTTAAAAAGCAGACTTTGGGTTGAGCAATCAATATCATGTGGTACCTTTACACACTGTACTGACAGTGTATAAAAGATCTTACAGTGGTTGTAAAAAGCATAGGCTGCTGAGTAAATATATTACACCTTGTTATGGCCTCTTATGCTAGCATAGGAGTGGGAAAGGGACTAAATGGGCTTTTGTGCACATGCAGACTGTTGAGAGAGAAGCACTATTTATTTATGTATGCCTGACTGATTTACCTCTTCTTCCACCCTAATAAGGGTATTTCTTCAAACAGATTTAGCCTAAACCAGCATCCCTTAAGCCAGTTGAGCATTGGGTTTCCTGAAGTGTTTTAAAAGGACTGATGCTGCAATTGTCACAGAAGTCACTGCTCCCATCATGGTACAAAGAGCGGTATGGACAGGAAGGCTGTTATCACACATGACAGGGTCCCACGTTGGCCAATGGCCCCCCTTTTCCCCGGATTTACCTGCCTGTGTGAAGGGCGGCCACCAGATATTTGCCTCTGTTTGGACTGGGGCAGCTGCACACAGCATCTTCCCCAGAAAGGCAGGGCATGCCGTGTGGCATAACCTGGCTCGCAATGGGGCAATGCACTCCCTGCCATCTGATGTGGGGCCACGGAGCGGGCTGTATTCTCCATCTCAGAGTCATGGATGCAGCCTAGAGTGGTCACAGGAGCGCTATGGTGGAGAAGGAGGGCAGTGCATGGGCAGACTGAGGTCAGGGAATGTACCAGCCCAGCTGCTGGGGTCCTCATGTGGTCCAGGTAAGATACTGCGGGGGTGGGACACAGCATGTCCAGGTGGGCTCCTAACCCATGTGTAAACACCCTATGTGATCTCTAGAGAATGGTACCAGAATTGTGTATGGATGCAAGACGTAGAAACCTGTCAGGCCCAAGTTGGGCGCACTCTCTGCCCAAGCACATCATGTTTGGACTGGGCCAGAACCACTAGCTGTATGACACCCTGACCCCTACTGAACACCATGGCATCACTATGCTTCCTAATGGGGCTGGGCCACCTTAGCCCCTCCCCTTTCCTGTCATAATCCTGTCTCCTAAAGAACACCGTGACATCACAGCACTTTGGGGCATGGAGTCACTCAGACACACTAGGCCTGGGCTCAAAAGAGCCCAGTTGGATCGGGCCCAGAAATTCCTGACCTCTGCTAGGAAGGATGGTTCCTAGAGAACTCTGCTAGGAAGGATGGTTCCTAAAACTGGTTTACCCACACTGGTTGAAAGTAAAACTAGTTCAAGCTGTCGTGTAGACAAGACCAGTGAGAGTCTCACCGGTCTTCTCAGGAGTCTTGTCATTTTCAGTTTTAAAAGACACGTCCCAAATTTCTTGCGATAAAATCATGAGAGTTTGCTGAGTTTGGTGATCCTGCAAAAGCAACAGACACAGCAGTCCAGCTAATCCACAAGAAATAAGGCTACCCTAGTGATCTCTAGACATCGTTTCTTACAAACACCTGATGAAAAAGAGAAAACATTTGCTAAATAACTCTACACTAGATTGCAAAACACTCCTGCACATTTATCATCCTGAAAGAGCACATTGAATATATACTAAGTTACAGCAATTGATAAATCTCGACTCTCCCTCATTATTCACATACCCCATTACTTCCTGCTTAACTTGCATCCCAACTTGCTTCCCTGTGATCTGTGAGGAAAGTTTCTCTCCAGCCTTACGTTATTCAGATGTGTCCACAAAATGCTGACGGGTAGACCCCATTCTTTATTATTACTAGCCAAGTGTATAATTCAAAATGAATAATTTACACAGTGAATTTCTCCTCTTTTACAGTGAGCAAAATTTTCAGTAGCTTGGATGAGTTGCTGAATTTCTGCGTGGCTAACTATGTGAATAGTTTTTCAGGGAGGTTTTGTCTAGGGCTGAAATCAAATTTTTCACCTGGTTCTGATTCTGTTGGAACTGGGTGTTTCATTCAGTTCGATTAGAACTCGGACTGAATTTTTAAAAAGACCTTTCACGCGTGTGCAAAATGGCAGCCATGACTCTGTGCATGAGCAGAACAGCAGCTACTATTTTGCAGTGACACGCACAGAGTAACAGCCTAGTGACCCAACAAGCCCTGGAGGGGAACAGTGATCTTTGCATATGCAAAAGCATTCAGTGGAATTCTGACTCAAAAATGATTTCAGCTGCAATTCTGACCAGAATTTCAGTAACATATTCCAATTTTGCAGAACTTTTCTGTTAACTCAGAATGATTTATCTGAACCTGACCTATTTTTGTCATAGATAAGTTGGCATTTGCACTTGGTGGTTAATAACAAGAGGGATGGCTTAAAGGAAGCTTCATAAATAGCATCAGAGAAATAGTTCTCAAGGAGGGCTGAAGCAAGCAGCAAATGTTTTACTTGTAATTTTACCTTATCAGGAATAAGGCTCAAGTTCCCAATACCAATGTGATTTCTCGATTCTCGCAATACAACAGATACTGTCCCCAGTTACCAACTTTCCACTTACTGTTTACTGTGTACCATTCATTTACCATTGCTGAGGATACCATTTAACTTCCAGGTTTGTTGGTTCTGCATTTCTGAGCCAATTCACTGTGTGAATAGCTCAACCCTTAACCTCCCCCCAGAGCCCCTTATTATTATTATTTTATTTATTTATTCGCATTTCTTAGCCACTCCCTCATGCCCATGACATCTCAGGGCGACTTACAACATAAAAATAGCAATAAGTAAAATAACAATAAAACACAAAAATTAAAACATCTAAAAATCCCCCTAAAAACAACCATCACCCCATACCTATTATCCCAAACCCCCCTCCCCTCCTCTAAAGGCCTGGGAGAACAGCCAGGTTTTGCATGCCCAGCAGAAGGCCAACAGACTTGGGGCCAGACAGGCTTCCTCGGGGAGGGAGTTCCATAGTCATGGCCCGGCCACCGAGAATGCCCTAGCCATCGTGGCCGCTCACTTTACATGGGGGACCTCCAAGAAGGTGCCCCCAGTGGACCGAAGGTGAGGCAATCCCTGAGGTATAAAGGTCCAAGACCATATAAGGCTTTATAGATCAAGACCAGGACCTTGAATCTGGCTCAGTACGCTATAGGCAGCCAGTGCAGCGCACGGAGCACGGGAGTGATGTGTTCCCATTGGCTCATCCCTTTCAGCACCAGCTGCAGCCTCCAAACCAGCATCAAGGGAAGTCCCACGTAGAGCGCATTGCGGTAGTCCAGCCTCGAGGTGATGGATGAGGCTGGCCATGTCGGAGCTGGAAATATGTGGACACACCCTCTGAACTAGATATAGCTGACGGAAGGCAGCCTTAGCCACCATCTCCACCTGCAGATCTAGGCAGAGATCGGAGTCCAACACTACTCCCAGACTCCGAACCTGCTGGGCTATGGGAGGGCGGACCCCGTCTACGAGGGGAGCTGACACCTCCCTCGTCCTACCCACCACCATCACCTCCATCTTATCAGGATTGAGCCTCAGTCTGCTCTGCCGTAACCAATATGCCACAGCCTCCAAACATTGGGACAGCACTGAGACGGCAGGACCTGGGTTGGTTGAAAAGGAGAGGCAAAGCTGGGTGTCATCAGCATATTGGTGGCAAGACACACCAAACCCTCTCACGGTCTCCCCCAAAGTCTGTATATATACGTTAAACAATAATGGAGACAAGCTGAAACCTTGCGGAATGCCACAATCCAGAGCCCGGGGACTGGAAGATTCATTCCCCAGGACAACCCACTGGCTTCTCCCTGAGAGAAATGAGCAGAACCATCCGAGTACAGTTCTGTCCAGGGCTAGCAGCCATCTCAACAGCAGCCCATGGTCCACTGTGTCAAAGGCCACTGAGAGATCTAGCAGGACCAGAAGTGTTGAGCGTCTTGCGTCCATCTCCCGGCGGAGATCGTCCACCAACTCCACCAATGCCATGTTTGTGCCATAGCCGGGGCAGAACCCCGATTGAAATGAGTCAAGGAAATTGATGCTGTCCAGATGAACCTGGAGCTGCAGTGCCACCGCCCATTCAATAACCTTCCCTAAAAAGGAAGGATTCAGTGTGAGTTCGACGGCAGCATTGCTCTAGTTGCCTACCTGCCTGTTTCATACACCACAGCCCCTCAGTAAACAGAGGAGCCCTGAAGTGATGAGACAGAGGTAGGAGACATCTCGGAGCCACCCTGTCAATGGCCTCCCCAAGCAAGATGTTCCAAGCTTAGACGAGTTCATCAACAGAGTGACCATCAGGGTCTAAGGTTAAATCCCCCGTGGCCTCCTGGAACTGTTGAGGTTCCATCAGCCTCCAGGAGCAGACCAACCTAACTGGTTCATTCCCCTTCTGGAGGTGGTGTGCTGATAGACTGACCTGTAGGAGTTAATGATCCGTCCATGACAAGGGCGTGACCCTCACATCCCCCACTACCGGATCACCCACCTCAAGGCCAGAACAGAATACCAGGTCAAGGGTATGTTCCCCCACATGGGTCGGGCAGTTAACAACTTGGGACAAGTCCATGGTGGCCATGAACTCTCCCTCCACTCCCACAAGGCCAGCATCAACGTGGATATTGAAGTCCCCCAAGACCAAAGTCCAGGAGGAGTTCAACACCATAATCGAGACCAGCTCTGCTAGAGTGGCAAGGGATGCTACTGGGCAGGAAGGAGCCTGGTACACCAGCAGCACCCCAAGATTGCCCCCAGCCAAATCAAACACCAGATGGAGGGCCTCAGTCCCTGGAATCTCCTGGACTGGATACCTCCTAACAGGCTATGTCTCTCTAAAAATAATAGCCACACCACCTCCACGGCCCCCAGTACAGAGCTGGTGCTGCACGGCATACCTGGCTGGAACGAGATTGGCCAAAATTGGCCCCACCTCCTCATCCAGTCAGGTTTTTGTAATACATGCAAGGTCCGCAGCCCCGTCCAGGACCACGTCCCGGATTACCGGGGCCTTATTTACCACAGACCTTACATTTAGCAGCATCAGCCCCCCACTGGCGGACCTTAGACCCTGCTTCTCCTTTACCCCCAGTGGGGAGGGGGCTCTTCTGACCTCCACAAGGGACCTAGGTCCCCTGGGGGCCCGAACCACACAGCCCCGTGGACCATGCCATTCCCATCCCTGAACCACCTCTATAGCCACTCCCCCCCCCCCCCCCTCTTCCCATCCACACTGTTCTGACCTCCACTTACTGGCTGCTCCCCCAGAGCCCTCAGAGATCTCCCTCCCCATTCCCAAAATATCCCTCCACATTCCCCCACCCCACTCCCTGGGTCTTCCTCTCTCACAGGGAGTTCCCTTTCGCTGTCATACAGGCAATGCCCCCCCATCTCACCAGGGGGCAAGGCCCGTCCCCCTCCTACCACCCACCCCTATACCCCTATTGATCCCCTCTCATCCTCTCCCCCCTGCATACCCCCCCCCCCACACACACACACCCTTAACCTTCACTCCAGTGCCTACATTCAGAATTGTTGTTCCCTGTGAGTTGACCAATCTGCAGCTGGATTGTAGAAATCTGCATACCAGCCAATGAGTGACAAGTAAGTACAAGAGTAAATGGAGTGCAAGAAATGCTGTATTGTATCAGTGTTTCCTCTTGGGATTTAAAATGGACGATAAAATGGTAAATACTATAGCCAAGCAGTAAATGGGATCCTGGAAAGCAGAAAGTCAATAAGTTGAGAAATGAAATGTTGGTTAAAAGAGACATTGTTGAGTACCAAGAGGTTCTCAATTCAACCAGGATGATATCCAGAACCAGGATTTCAGCAAGATTTCCCGTTTTGGCAAGATTTCATTTCAGCCCTATTCTCAAAATGTTTTGGAACGGAGCTCTGTCAGATTTTTTCATGGGCCACCATGCACTTGCTAGGGATTGGTGAGGCCTGATGCATGCTCCGTGAAGATTGGCCTCTGTTTTGTGAGTAGGGGCACCACTAGGTTCCTGTCAAGGAACCCAGAGTTGGGCCTGGACCCAGAGGTGGGTCCTCGGACATGGACATGCCCCTTATATTGTGACATCTCAACACTCTGAAGGGCTGGGGCCATGGCAAAGTTTAGGGGTAAGGAATGCCCAATCTTCCCTGCCTGCTGATGACCATGGGTCCCAGGTCTCATTGCCACTGGATCCATCTCCACTGTTGCTGCTACTGCTCCAGCCAAACCATGGATAGTGCAAAAGCAGAAGCAACAGGGAGAATGGGCTTTGCTGGAGAAGTCCATATCTGGTCTCAAGTCTCCAGGACCCCAACCACTTCAGCTATTTTCTAGCAACACCCCTGTGCAAGATAGGTGGCTTCAACCCCTGCCAGCATCAGAGGAGCAGGCTACAACCAATTCCTGCCCCAATTCCCCTCTCCTGGGCTGAGACTGGTTCTGGAGTTTTCATGGCAGCTGGGCCTACCCTAGAGGTTGCTCCCTTCCAAGCCTCATACTGGACCACTGAAATCATTGTCCCACAGGGTCGGATGGGGGACTAAAAATGTCTGATTGTTTTTTCAAGTGGGTTGTGGATTTTAAAAATTAACAACAAAAAACTTACCAGTTTAACAAACATTAAATGCATAAGACATAAAACCCACAAAACAGGGAAATTAAAACACAATTACACCTACAACACATATAGCAAAACGCATGTACATAACCATACTATATCTACTACCTTACAATCCATAGCTTCATTACTTAACAAGTAACCATGGTCACTTATCTATTTTGTACATTTAAAATTATTAACATAATTAGACAACACAAAAAAGTGCATTTACTGTGCTTGGCAGGGCACCCTTTCCAAGATACCATCTCAGTAGTGAGACAAACGGGATACGTACTGAAATTGCATACAATTTACAGAATGAGCAGAGAACCCTTCCCAAGGTACTTCCCAATCACCTGAAGGTACTTGACTAACTCCTGTAGAAGTGAATACTGTGTACTGAACAAATAGGGGACACATCCCAACATAGTGTCATCCCTGCGAAGCACAGTAAATATAGCAAAATTATGTTAATAATTTTAAAGGTACAAAATAGATAAGTGACCATGGTTACTTGTTGTTAAGTAATGAAGCTATGGATTGTAAGGTCGTACATATATTATGGTTATGTACATGCATTTTGCTATATGTGTTTTAGGTGTAATTGTGTTTTAATTTCCCTGTTTTGGGTGTTTTATGTCTTGGCATTTAAGTGTTTGTTAAAATGGTAAGTTTTTTGTTGTTAATTTCTTGTGTTTTTTTCCTTGTTTGTTTAGTTTTTTGTTATGATGGTTGTTGATTTAAGTTTTGTTCTCATTGTCTGTCATTGGTCAGAGGGGTTGACATGATGACAAACCGTTAGAACAGATGTTTATCATCACTGATGAGGCTTGCGTGATACATGGTTGCACTTTGAAGTTTCTTTTCACTGCAGACCACAGCTTCCTCGTCCTTGGGCGTCACATCCAGTGGAGGCGGCTTGTACTGTACCAGAGTCTCCTTACGTTTCTTTCCTCCACTCTTTGCTGTTGCCTTTTTGGAACGAGCCATGTCCTCTGGTGAAAGTGTGAGTTGTTACAAGATAACTTCATTTTAAATATGAATTTACAATGCAGAAGGTCAAAGTACAAATACGCAATGTATAACGCGAGCCTCATCAGCAATAATAAACATCTGTTCTTTGTTCACAACAAGGACCCCACACTTCCCAGATCCCCCGGCTCCACCAACCAAACCCCTCCACTCAGTATCCCCTTGTTCCTCAACCAAACTCCTCCTTCAGCGATCCCCACCCCTCAATACCCCTTGATCCCCACACCTAACAGCATCCCCTGCTCCCACAACCAGCTCTGTGAAGCACAAACCTCGGTCCCCTAACCGAACCCCTCCCATCAGCCATCCCTGCTCCTCATACCACCTTTTCCCTCCAGTGTCCTCTGGGTTGTCCCACCAAATCACAGTTATCACACTTTAAGTGTCTACAGTTATGTGGCTGCTGACAGGTACCCCACCCCTCAGTGATCCCCACCCCTCCAAGCACCCCCGATCCTGCACCCCACCCCTCAGTAGCCCTTGCTCC
>QEPC01000493.1:4579965-4593076 GCA_003113815.1 Sphenodon punctatus | reverse complement strand
ACTTATTGCTGACAGCTCAGAGCTTCAGCTGTCTGAAGCAGAAAGCCTTTGTGATGTCACCAGGTGCTTAACTGATCAGCTGGTGACATAAGTGAAGCACAAAACTGAAAACTCCTTACGTACTGAGCATGTGCAGAAAAACAAAACTGATTTTTCAATAATCAATAACTCAGTTTTGCAAGCACCAACCACTACCATACCGCACAGGATCATGTCATTTATCTCCAGCTCCAAGTCTGTAAATTTTGAGGGATCAACCCCTCCACGGGTAGGAGATACGGAAGATGGAAAATTCTGAGAATATTTCAATTTTCATCCTAACAAGGTAACCTCAAAATGCTCCAACTTTGGATTTACTTGATCAATCTGCTTCAAACTATGTACGTATAATGTTCCTCACAACATACACCCACTGACACAAATTCATATTACTACATCCAGCGGTTCATCAAATACGGGCCTTCACCAGAACCCTGATTATAATGGAACAGTGGTTGTACATTTAAGTATCTTTACAGCTACCACTGTAAAGATAACAAAGATTAAAAATGGGTTGGTGTGGCTCAATAGAAGGTTGATAACGACTGATCTAAGTGGCAAGTTGTTGGCAGTGAAGAAGACCACATCCTGCAAAGACTTAGCACCAGCAATGCCAGATTCAGATAAGCTAGGGGTCCGTTCAAGGTAGTGGAACACATTCAATTAACACACACTGATTCATTCATTAGAAAAAGGGAAATATTACTGTAATTTTTCAATGATCAACTAAACTTAACAATCTCCTTCTAATGCCAGGACTCCTTTGCATTGTAAGTCCATATGCTACACATGTTCCTATTTCTAGTTTATACATAGGCCCCATGGGTTGGTTGGAGCTGGGGTCTTGAATTGCTGAGGGCCCTCCATACGCCAAAGATCCCCATGTTTGAGATTTTGTGGGCCTGCATTTTGTGACAGTGCTTCTCACTGATGCTGTCATTTCAAGTTTATTCATGGACAACCTGTATCAGTGAGTCCGGTGGGCTAGCACAGTCTACACTGTTCTGAATCAGACCATGAGCACCAAAACCAGCAGCTTTCCACTAGAGGTGTGCAATTGGTATCGTTTTAATCAGTTACAAAAACAAATGGAGCCCAGAACCACGTTCATCCCAGTTATGCGCATGTGCAAAGTGGCATTTGGCATTTTGTGCACGTGCATTACCAGGCTGAAGGCAGGACGCAGTAAGTGGTATACAGTAAATCAGGATACAGTAAATGGTAAATTGTGGTAAACAGTAACGACAAATGGTAAACGGTATTCTGAGAAAAAATTCTTGACCAAAATCTCTCATCAAGATTCTACCAAAATATTGGTAACAATTCTTGATTCTCTCGATGTTTTCATGGGGGGAAAAATGCTTCTCATTTGAGCCCTAGGCTAGGGAGAAACTGAGACTCATGACTGGGACAGGTCTCCTTTTGCAGTCAATCAGCTGTTCATTGGTAAGAAGTGCAATGAAATGAAGGGATGGTGTGCCAGAAGCAGGGATGGGATTAAGACGGTCCCTTGCCTCCCAGCCATTGGCTTGAGTTCACTCAACTGGTCTAAAAAACCTCTCCTAATGTACTATGTTATGCTTGCATTTCTATTTTATTAGGATTTTCCCCAGCCACCACCTTCTCCATTAACTATGAAAATGCTTCCCTTTGTTTCCAAGAAGCTTTTTAGGCCATTTCAATTACAATCCTAAATCAGCCGCTCCACACATGATGAGAAAATCAGCTCCGTCCTCAGTGAGATTTCCTTTGACTTACATTTTTATTTGCTCACCTGATTTGGGGTGGGCGGAGGAGAACCCACCATCCACCGAGATGGGCCAATAAGAATCTTCAATGTCATGGCAAGCATTGAACTGTCAAACGTGAAACCCCTTAAATACTAGGCTCTCATGTACTCAGCGTGTAAACACTCATTCCCACAGCCCTCCCTGCCCACCTTTCATGTCAATCAAAGCATTTATATTCTCTCTGCATTGTCAACAAACCAGCCAACCTGACAATCAATGGCAGGCTGAAATAGCTACCGTTGGATCACAGCATATGCTGCAACGTGAACAATTACAAAGCAGTAAGCAAGGCTCATTTCTACTCTGGAACGATTTGGGTTTTGTGGGGGAAAACATAAGCAATTATTTACAATGAACACAGGTCGTTTTAATACCTTCCTGAGTTGTCATTCAATATTTCATTTTGAATTACCAATGGTGCGTTTCTGTGTGGGTTACCTTCGAGCTTTGGCGGTTGCTATCTAACATATTGAGCATCAGTCATTTTTCTCTTTCTTCCTGCAGAGTTATTGGTGCTGTTCATTATGTTAAGCAACCGCTGCTCAAACATTATGACCACAGTTCATAGCATCATTATATGCTGGGTGGAAATTGATCCCAGACACAAGAGCTGATCTTCTCATCTAAACAGCACAGAAAAGGATCCCTTTGACTCCCCCTTCACTACTGTTTGTACAAGAATAGAGCAGTGCCAGTAATGATTAACTGCAGGGTAACCATTAGGGATGGGTGAACGCGGTTTGGAAGTTCAGAGTTGGGACCGAACTCGATGAGTTCGGTCGACCGAACCGAACTCGATTTTCAGACCGGACCGAATTTCAAAACTCGGCTCTGTTCACCTATCCCTAGTAACCGTCAAATTTCCAGTAACTGAGCCGCACCAACAATAAAATGGTTACTGAGTGGTAGCTGTTTATTATTTGGTTGATTAAGCAGTTTGACAATTTACCGATTCATGCCATTAACTGTTTACTTTCCACCTTAGTGGGGCTGCTTCCATACCCCGTGCAAGCTGCGCGCAACCTGCATGCCAGTCCATTGCAGGATACCATATACCTACAGCATCACATACAGATTTCCAAACAGTTTATGAAATTATGCATTCAGAGATTCCACAAGTTCCCTAGGTGACCTATTTCATTGGGTGTTTTTACACACACGTTTTTCCTGCATGTTTACTGTTACATCCTGAACTTTCTGTGTGTTTAAATCACTCACCCAGATCTTAAACATCCGGATCTTTGAACTTCTGCACAGAACGTCTCCCAGAACTTTTGTGTGTAAAAAGTTCTCCTGGTAAACTGCTTTGCTCCAGGCAGCTGTGGTCACTTGGCTTCCATGGCAGCCCCTCACATCTACAGCTGCGGCTACTTTAGGCTGCCTCAGGGCAGCGTGTGTGTGAAGAATGCATCGAGGAACTTACTTGTGGACTTGTAAACTCAGAAGATTTGAAAGACCAATGCTTTAAGGTGTGTGTAAAAATACCCATTGTGCCACAAGGGACCTGCATAGAACCCTCAACCCACAAAGATTCCAAGCATAGGGGGTTTGGGATCGCTGTAACTGTTTTTCCATCTGTTCCAAGGTTACCAGCCAGTTTCATTTATGCAGAATTCCTTTCCTGTTTACTCTGCCGGACCTCGATTTCAAGGATGCTTGGTTCAAATATGCTGGATGTGGCTTTGCTACTGTTCCAGAAGTAAACTGGAGAGGAATGAGCATTGAAAAACAGTAAATCAGTATTACTCAGTAGTTTGGTTAATTAATTAGCTGCTGCAGTATGTGGTTAACAATCCGTTAACTTATGAGCTAGCTGGAATGTTGGTTAACTGCAGAATTAACTATCAATTTCCTCTTTATTCAAGAGCTCCACTCCTCTTGGTGTTTAATCCTGCACAATAATCCAGTGGTATAGGAACTAGGTAAATTTAGTTCTGAATTGAAAACAGCTGTTCCCCAATCAACAGGAAATCCCATCATGTCAGGAACACTGCTGAATATTCATTAGAACTTTTGAGTCTGACACATGTTGTTTTATGATTCTGTTGCTTTCAGGAGTACAGGTGGCGATTTTTGGCAACTGCTGTGATTTTTGAATATTCTGATTTTTTTAAATTATTATTATTATTCATTTCTTGACTTATCAGTACTTTCTTTTTCGATACTTTTCATGACTTGGTGGTAGGGTTAACTTCTGTAACTTCTCAGGCATTTTCATTACTTGTTGGTATTTTTGTGTCCTGCTGTTGTCACTTTCCTGTCTCCAATTCCCATGCCCTTTTTGCCTCCAAGTGTTCTTCTACCAGTCAGGGGCAGCGTGGGGAAAGGAGCTACGTATAGTCTGCACACAGTGCCTGACTCCTTCTCCTGCAAATTTGCAGGTATCCACCAAACATACCAACCAAAGGGCATTTCTGAATGGGAACAAACAAATGGGATGAAAGCCCAGTAAGTTTCCGTGTCATGGGTAAGGTGGAAAATACGCTGTTTTTGCCAAAACCAGCTGTTAACCAATGTGCCTCCCTGTCAGTGCACCTGTTAGCTTTGCTCATATGACAAGGGCTCGCAGCAAAGCGTTCTCATTTGCCATCCCAATGTTTTCAAATTTCCTTTTCCCTGGAGGCTCGTTTGAGCCTGAGCTCGGGCATTTTCCAGAGGCGGTGTAAGATTTTTTTATTTAAAAAAGGCATTTGGTGGCCAGAGAGAGAGAATTTGGAAGGGGTGACAGTATTGGTTGGATTTGTTAGGAGTTGTGGTAGGGTTGCGGGTGAGGGTTTTTGTATTTTAATGTTTTTATGATCTGATAGCCACCCTGAGCCTTTGGGAAGGGTGCCATATACATTTAAATAAAATAAATAACCATCATTTAACCTCTAGGGAAAGTTAGTCTGGGAAAACACTGTATTCCCTCAAATGAGAAGTGGATCCACTTTGAACTCCCAAATGAGAAGTAGGTAAACTTTATTTTACCAGCATTTTCTCTTGGCTACACAATTGATCCCATGTGAAGTTCTGCACTGAAGGCAGAACAAACTGTTGCAAGAGAAACAGTAATAGAAAAACGTCCCACCTTCTCTCTAGGAATCCAAAGATGATGTACGCACCAAATTAAGTCCATTGGGATAACAGGCCAGACTGATAGGGGGGGCAGCTCTGTCACCCCGCCCCCGCCCCTTTGCCCTCAATATCATGACAACACGTACCCAAGATAAATCAAATGCCTCCACACATTGACACTCTAATTTACACCCCCAGACCTCATTCAGGGTGCAATCTTCCACCTATTGAAATCAACGGCACAATCCCATTCACTTGAATGGTGGAGGATTATCCTAATATCGTTTCAATCCTGTTCTCCTTCACCCCCCTCATACCCACCCCCCCTTGCTCCAAACAGATCCCACTTGGCCCAAGACCTGGAAAACAGGTGCAGCAAACAAGAGCACCATTCTGAGCATTTCAATTGTCCTGGCTCTGGGGGAAATGGTAGTGGTTATACCAGAAAATTCAAATGCCAGCAGGGAGTTGAGTGGCACAGAACAGTGGTGGGAGCCATTTTGCACATGTGCAGAACCATTTTTGATTATTTTTTTTTGTGCATCCCACGAGAGATCTCTAAGCATTAGCGAGATCTTCTCAAGCTCTCACTGCCAGTC
Organism: Sphenodon punctatus; assembly: GCA_003113815.1. Classification (NCBI taxonomy): domain Eukaryota; kingdom Metazoa; phylum Chordata; class Lepidosauria; order Sphenodontia; family Sphenodontidae; genus Sphenodon; species Sphenodon punctatus. The sequence goes on along the minus strand of QEPC01000493.1, from coordinate 4,587,591 downwards.
CTTGATTCTCACAAGAATCATTTTGATTCTCATTTCAGCCCTGCTGTAGAGGTGGTCATGTTTGGGGCCCCTCTGGGAGGGAGTCGAGGCCCTGAACCCTGTCCTGGTGAAAACGGGGGGTACTGAAGGGCCCCCAGAAGTGGATAAAATAGCAGGACCTGGGACAGTCCTATGGTAAGTCCGGCCCTGTCTCTGTTAGGAATGTGCAAACATGGTGCGGGCATTTGGTCTTCGGTCCAAACTCAGCCTGTTCAGACAGCCGAAACAAACGCGGAAGCAGTTCGGTCGCATTCAGGTGGGTTCGGCAGCATTCAGGTGGGGAAAACAGGGCTGGAAGGCCCAGGGAGGTGGGGGCAGCTGAGGAGCAGACCTCCTGGTGCCAGGGTTGGAGATGCTTGGAGTAGCAGCCCGCCTGCCCAATCATCATCCCTCTTTTCCTCCACCCACTGGCTTCACAGTTTGCGATTGGCCATGGGCTAGGCTGCACGGAGCCAATGGGGCTTGTGGTAAGGCGGGTGCAGCAAGTAACAAAAGTCATTTCCCTCCCCCCTCCTGAATCCTTCTGAACTAGCCACTGATCCTGTCAGCAGGCATTTAGAGAAGTGGCCCTCTCTCAGCGGTTTGTGTTTCTCCCAATCCATTGTCGTCCTCCTATTTCACCCATTCCCACACATTTACCTCCATAGTTTCATTTATTTAGATTATATTGTATAGATTTAGGTGTTTTTATTTTTTACCCTTCTGGAATTTATCCAGGGTTGGGATTGTGGCCCTCAGGGGGGCTGTCAATCGATCCTTGTCATCCAGAAGCAGCCACTCCAGCCCCAGGACCCACCATCAGGGTTCTGGCGCCTACGTTACAGGCCCGGCCAAGACTGTCCATCTACGTCATCTAGAAGCTGCCACTCTAGTTCCTGGATCCATCATCAGGGTTCTGCGGCCTATGTTCCAGGCAGGGAGGGTTGTCCATCCACATCATCCAGAAGCTGCCATTCCTGTCCCAGGACCCACCATCAGGGTTCTGGGGCCATCATTTTGCTCACAGGGAGCTGTCGTTCCACATCATCCAGAAGCAGCCACTCCAGCCCCAGGACCCACCATCAGGGTTCTGGGGCCTACATTCCAGGCAGGGAAGAGGCCCGCCCAGGGCTTGGTGGCTGGAATGGCACCCATATGGGGCCGGGCATTGCTGGCTGGCATCCTACTCGCCAGATCTCAACCAGCTCTTCTGCAAATTGGTCAAGTAACCTTGCCTGGTGGTGATTCATGTGGCCAGTCAGCCACCCACCGCTTGCCATGATGGCTACTAGAAATGGAGAACCCAGCTCCTGATGCTGCTGCTGGGTCTCCAACAGCCTCCCATGCTGCCACGGGTGCTAGCATAGAGCGAGCAGAACTGGAGGCCTACCAGCCTGCAATATCCAGCCAAGTAGGGGTGCCAGGCCAGCCATCGAGCCCCAAGCCTTCCTGGCCTCTGCTCCTGCTGCTGCGACTGATATGGCCTGCCATGCCACCATGGGCACCCCCAGGGGCCAAGTGCTGAGCCTGCCTACCCAGGCAACCCAGGGTGCCATCCGCCAAGCCTTCCTGGTTTCTGCTGCTGGGTCTCCAACAGTCTCCCATGCTGCCATGGATGCCACCACGGGCACCCTCAGGGGCCAAGTGCTGAGCCTGTCTGCCCGGGCAACCTGCGGTGCCAAGCTCCAAGCCTTCCTGGTCTCTGCTGCTGCTGTGTCTCCGACAGCCTGCCATCCTGCCACAGGCACCCCCAGGGGCCAAGTGCTGACCCTGCCTGCCCAGGCAACCCAGGGTGCCAAGCTGAAAGCCTTCCCAGTCTCTGCTGCTGGGTTTCAAATAGCCTGCCATTCTGCCATGGACACCCCCAGGGGCCAAACGCCGAGCCTGCCTACCCGTGCAACCCGGGGTGCCAAGCCTTAGTGGTCTCTGCTGCTGCTGGGTCTACAACGGCCTGCCATGCTGCCACGGGCACCCCTGGGGGTCTTTGGAGCACCCTAAGCCTCCTGGCAGGTGTGAACTCCGCCGAATGTTCGGCAGCACCGAACTCTGCCGGACCAAACCCGAACTAGTTTTTCTGGACGAACATCTGAACTCTGTTCTGTTCATAGACAGCCATAGATCCACATATTTTAAAAATGTGGCAACTACCATGGCAACAGGCCTAGATCCAAGCACATTGACTCTCCCTCTGCCAATAAAGAGGTTCGTAAATAAACTTGAAATGATAAACATAAACACTGATTGATATAAGATATGGCTCCATAGCAGAACTGAAATGAGTAGCAAATATTGTGCCCCCAGGTAATACCCAACATTTCAGATAGTCTGTCTGGCACTCAGTTGGTACCCAAAGTTCTGGGTAGTTATTGAGTTACCGATTATCTGTTTTACTGACATACTTCACCTTTGGCCATTTTCAGATGGGACACACCCAAACAGGTCCACCATCCCCCGTGAGCCCAGGTGCCTGCCTGAAAATGGTGTGGGTGGAGGCGCGTTCCTACAACACACGCACTGCCCACCCATGCCCCCGCATGGAGCAACCTGGGTTTCCCCCCATTGCTCTGTGTGGGGGCATGAATGGGAGGTGCATGGGTGTGAACACACACCAACTGCACACCCATCCCCAAATGTCTGTAACCCCACCACTCACCGGAAGTGTGCAGCGGCACATACAGACCCACCCATCCCAGCCCGGTCCATCTAAAAAGGGCCTTAGTGTGTTATTTTAATGCCTAGTAATGAACATGGAAAAAAACCAACAGATGAATGGAAATGGACAGAAACAATAAAATGGTAATTGGTAAAATGGCACAACATGGAATAACAGTCAATCGATAATGGAAAACTGATAACCTAGTAATGGTAATTCGAGTAACTCATCAGGCATCAAACAGAGACCATATAGTATCCAATCCACCCAAAATGATTTGAGTATCGCAATGTCAACAGGTATACTGGCCGCAAAGGCTGAGATATTCTTACGTCTGGAGGAGTTAGACAGGTAGGGAGATCTAACCTCGGTGACAGAACTCTGTTCGCTTAATAATTATTCCTGTTTAGTTCCCTTTAAGGGGAATTTGGCCCCATATCTGTGTTCATTATCTTCTCTTAGGGAAAGATTCCTTTTTTTTGCAGCTAGGGTAAATGCTCTGCCAACAAGGATGTTGGAAGGACGTTTTGCTGCTGTTCCTTTTGGTCAGAGACTTTGCCCTTTTGATAACGCTGAAGTTGAAACGGTGGGGCATATTTTGGTCTGCTGTAGATTATATGATCCCCTGAGGGAATATTGGCTAGCTCAATATCTGAGGAAGCTCCCTGGTAGAACTATATTTGAATTAGAAAAATACTTATTGGGAGATGTTTCTCTGGAGATTACAGCCAGGGTAGCAACATTTTTCCTGCAGGCCTTTGTTATGAGAAATAACTTCCTTCAGTTTCGGGGTGCAAATGTTAAAGAATGGGGGGGTACTCAGGGCTGAGATTTGGAGGACCTTATACAATATGATCTGGAATAATTGGTACACTGGCTAGGCTGACTCCTACGGGGGACGGGAAGGGCTGATGTGGGACAAAAGCGGTTAGGGGGTTTCTGTATCATTGTATACTGTGTTCCTTCATGTTACACCTGATGCCATTTGATTTATGTATATGGCATGATTGTTTTAGATCTTTATGGGATTTTCTTGTTACGTCTTTATATTTGCCTTTGGGCTATTCTATTTTATGTATTTCCTTCTTAGTTACTTTCTGGGCAAAGACCTATGGTCACGTCAAATAAATAATGATGATGATGATGACAGGTATACTGGTATTCTGTATTCAGATACCTGAAAGGCTACCAAAAATGTGAATAATACCTGCAAATAATAAACCTACTCGTATTATCTTTCAGCTCCTCTAAGACGTCCCAGGAGGCTCCTGCAAACCCCCATGGCAGCACCATACAGGTGGCTCAGGATTACCATGCACTGGCAATTTACGTGATACCAGAATGGTAGGGGTGTGCAATTCATAGCGTTTGAATTAATTACAGAAATGAATGGAGCCCCATTTATTTTCCTATCTAAGGTAATGAAACTGAATGAGCAAGCTCAGGTTTCATAGCTAAGGTAACGAAACTGAATGAGCAAGCTAAGGTTTCGGTTTCATAGCTAAGGTAACGAAACTGAATGAGCAAGCTAAGGTTTCGGTTTCATAGCTAAGGTAACGAAAATGAATGAGCAAGCTAAGGTTTTGGTTTCATAGCTAAGGTAATGAAAATGAATGAGCAAGCTAAGGTTTCAGTTTTCTTTCAGTTTCAAACTTAAGGTAATGAAAATGAACAAGCAAACAACGCGTGCTTGATTTCATTCATTTTCATTTTTATTTTTTCATTTTATTAAAAATATATATTTTTTAAAAAACCATTGCGCTTGTGCAAAATTGCCACTGGGGATGTTCTGCGCATGTGTGCACTTTTCCAAAATGGCACCAACGCTGCTGGCACTATTTTGGAAAAGGGTCACATGTACGCAGAATGGCCCAGGTGGCCATTTGCAGATGTGCAGCGATTCTTTTATTTTTTAAAAATATATATTTTTAATAAATAAGGAAAGTCAGTCACTTATGAACTCTGCCCCCCAAAAAAAATGAAGTGGTTTTTTACATGTCTTCTGCACACCCCTACTGAATGTATATAGAACATGATAACTGCCGAGTGATCTAAACACCATGAAAAATATCCCCATTGTCACTTCATGTTTGGTCCCTGTTTGCTTCACTGGTCTTGAACACTGCAACTGTTTCAGTGTCTGAATCCAGCTGAATCCATGCCCATCAATCTCCAAAACAAACCAGAGGCCATAATGAAGCATGAGTATTTAAGCAAAACTCCCCACAGCAATCAAAGCAGAATTCTGCCTACAAGCTGATGGCCCCTATTATTTTAATCAGCAGCCTCTTCAATCACTCAAAACAATTTATTTAAGTCAACCAACAATGTTGCTCAGGTGGAAGCTAGGTTACGGGAAGGGGGTGGGGGAGAATCATACACTTGTCCAATAACTCTGGTAGCTAATCTCATACTGCAGTCAGTGTTTGTACTGTTGTAGTATTCCCTCATAAATTAATGAACATGTCAATTAATGATGGAGTTTCAGTAAACTGTCTAAATTAAATTGGACTTGGGGAGCAGAGAACACTGTCAGATCAAATGAGGAGGATTTACTTCACTTTCACTTGAAAAAGTTTTCTATCAGCATGATCTGGTGAATTCGGGGAGCAATATGCCAAGCTGTCCATTGCTCCTTGATCAGTGTTCCTTCCTCTTGCCTCTCGAAGTTTGCAAGTGAAGCAAACATTTTCACAGCTTGCACATTTTTATTTTAAAGCAACAAGGAGAGAAAAGAAAAGATCCCTTTCTAAAAAATTTATGAGCCTCAGCATCCTATTAATTTTTGTGCCACCATATCAAATGACTCAAACTTTAAAAAGTATTTTTAATAAAATTTATTAGGCATTGTATTTCACAGCGTCTTGGCTCATTGAGATGCAGAGTTCATGAATCCTTTTCCTTTTTTTTTTTTTTTTTTAATTTAAAGCATGCAGGTTTTTTTCCCCCCCTTGAGCAAGCTGCAAAATATTCACCCATTAATTTAGTTTCTCAGTTTGCCCTGTTAGCAAGGCAGAAAAGTCTGGAAATGATACCTAGACTGACAGAAGGAAAATGTGCTAAGGATCTTCAAATAGTTAGATGCTTACTAAATATTTATACACATATGAATAAAGGTGTAAAACAAAAGAAATATTCTCCACCTACTGCCTTCCCTGAGTATAGGGGAAAGCATTTCCTTAACTTTGGTCCTAGAGGGCAAGACTTTAGGGAAATCAAGGAGACTGAGCTACTACCTCCTTTCTCCCCATCACTTTGGATTATCTCACCATTGAAGTCAATGGGAATACTCATGGATGTAGAGATAGGCAAATGCATATCTGCAGGATTAGGTTCTATGGCCCTTTTCACACAGACAGTCTAACACTGATAAAATGGGTGTTACAGTTTATTATACATTTTGCAAGGCACCCATAGAGCATACTTGCAGCCTTGCAACATGTAACACCCATTTTATCAGTGTAAAAATATCTGTGTGAAAAGAGCCTCTATCAGGGTTGGAGAAACCGCAGCTTGTAGGACAATTCTGGCCCACAGATGTTTTTTATTTGGCCCCTTAGTAAACCTAATCTGACCTTTGTTATTGCAAATTTATGCGAAAGCTCGAATCAGTCTCCATCTCCAGGTCTTGAGATTGACTTAATAGCGCCCGGGCGGTGTTAATTAAAGACAGCGCTGTTTCTTCAGAAGCACTGCCGTAGCGCATTAATGTTTGACAAGTGTTTTAGAAAAGGCTCTTTACTAAACATCTCCATTTAGACAGATGGCTGCCTTACAGGCAAAAGGAAGGTTTTGTGCTGGAGATTCAGGACGTCTGGAGCTCATTTTTAGAGCTGGAGCAAATACTTGATTTGTTCCCCGCTGGCTGATCTGATGGGAGGCAGAGAGCGGGTGGGGAATCCCAGGGCTATCAGCACACCATCAGACTAGCTAGTGGTTAGCAAATTGGCTAGGAGGGTAGCAGGGGCAGCACAGTCGGGGGCGTTTATTTACTGTAAGAGCAGCTGAACTGCACCAGACACTAATGGAAGCTCTCCTGGGCCAGTAGCTGGTTGCAGGCAGTGGCTCTTATAGCCCAGGCCAGTTACCCTGGGGCTCATGAATGGCTTTGGGGGAATCTGAGGCCCATGAACAGGCCCCATATGCAAACCAGAAGTGACTTTGTCACTTCTGGTTTGCATTCTTGGCCTGTTTTGGTGCCCCCTCAATTTTAAGCATGGACTTCTGAGGAGCCAGGGAATTCCCTGGGAGAAACGTATGGTTACTAAAGCCTCCATTTGTCTGGGAGTGGGGTGCAGTAGCAATCCGACTAGTGGTGACCTCCTGCGGGGTTGAAACCAGTGACCCAGGCTCACACAAGCATATCCAGGCTTGTCGGGGAGACCCGCATATGTGCACATGCACCCAGCTGACTGGCCTCTTCCCCCAGAAATTAGGGATGGGTGAACGCGGTTCGGAAGTTCGAAGTTCAGACTGAACTCGACCAGTTCGGTCGGCCGAACCGAACGTCTGAACCGAACTTGATTTTTGAACCGAACCGATTTCCGAACTCGGCTCTGTTCGCCCATCCCTAAAAGGTAATATTCCATTTAGTTCAATGGGGTTTGAATTTCCGAACTTTGTTCAGAGGGTCGGAGTTCGGAACGAACTCAAATAGTTCGGTCGACTGAACCGAACTACTGAACCGAATTTCCGAATTGAACCAAAACGAATTTACGATCTCTGTTCTGTTCGCCCATCTCTACCAGAAATCCACTGCCTGGATGGGTTCCAATGCCATTTCACCCACCCCCAACAGCCTCAAGCAAGTAAACAGCTATTAGGGATGGGCGAACGCAGTTTGGAGTTTGGCCCGAACTCGGCCTGTTCGAACACGAACACGAACACGAACACGAACACGAACACGAACACGAACACGAACACGAACACGAACACGAACACGAACACGAACACGA
>QEPC01000493.1:4550209-4560217 GCA_003113815.1 Sphenodon punctatus | reverse complement strand
CCCCTCCACTCTAACCCACTAGCCCCCCTCCCTTCCCAGAGAAGAACCCAGGAGCCTTAACTCCCAGCCCCCACCCACCCACCTGGCACCTGACCGAGCCTTGAGTTGTCACTCCGCCACCACTGGACCCGCTGCGCTGCTCCTCTTCCTTGGCTCCACTCACCGTCGCCACAGGTAAGTCCGCTCCACCAGAAGTCTCTCACCTGCGCTGTGTGCTCTGAGCTCACAGCGTGAAGCGCAGGTGAGAGAGCCTCTCCCTCCCAGAAATTGCGTTTAAGCAACTTCCGGTACAGAGAAGAAGGCAGGCTGCCCCCTTCTCTGTACTGGAAGTTGCGTTTAAGCAACTTCCAGGAGGGAGGCAGGGGCCCGACTGGGGGAGGGAGGCAGGGCTCTGACTCGGGGAGAAGGCTGGCCTGTTGCAGGCCACAGCGCAACCGTTTCTCCCCCCCCCCACCGTCCCGACCCAGGCCGGGGGTCAGGACCCAAAATTTTTTATTTATTTTTTTAAAAAAAATAAAAAGCCCAAACCACGGCAGGACCGGCCCTCCCTGCCGGCCTGGCCCACCGGGAATGTTCCTGGTGGGTTGCATGGCCAATCCGCCCCTGTGTGAAAGGGTGTGTGGCAGTTTGAATGGGTGTGTGCACGAGAGGTGAGAGCATGTGTGAGAGTGAATTAATGAGTGTGTATGAGAGAATAAATGTGTGTGAGAGAGATGTGTGTAAGAGAGAGAAGGGTGTATGTGTGGGTGAGTGTCTGTGCATGAGAGGGAGTTGCTCCCTCTACCCCACTCCCCCATCCCCCCACGGCTTCTGGAGGAGGAAAGGGAGCCATCCTCCTGCCCAAAGAGAGGCCCAGCAGAACGTTCCTGCTGCTCCCTCCTGCCAGTCTTGGACTGACCTCCAGCCCGGCTCCCAGAAGACCCAGGCCCAGCAGCAGCTGAGGTAAGGACCACCCAGCCAATACCTCTTCCTCCTCTTTGTGAGCTCATTTGTGATGCTCATTGTGATGTGAGCTCATATGTGCTGCTGCTGCCCCCCTCTGTGGGGCTTTGGGAGTAGAGTGGGGCCATCTGGGTGGTGGTTTGGGAAGGGGCTGTAGGGGTCTGTGATCATGGGGGAGTTGTTTAGTACGTTTAACTGGATTTTCAGTGCTTTGGTGCTTGAGATACTTAAATCCAGTAACTGGAAAGGGGTCACACTGACAAAGTGTTGCTAAGAGCTGTATTTGGCTGCTCTGGGCCTGAGGTTCAGTTTCTCATTCCTGCTTTCATGGGGGGGTGCTGTGACTGTGTGGGGGTTGTTTGATTTATGTTTGATCAGATGGATCTACATTTGAACTCCTGTGTTGGGAGTGTCATAGGAATATGCTCAAGAGAAGGAGGGTTCAGGCCATGGATAATCTGTCCCTATCTGTTGTGTGCATGCCCTCCTGTGTCTTTTATAAGAGTCTTTGCCTTTTAATCGTATCTGTTTCCTGGGCTCACTTTCATCTAAACCAGATTTAAATGTTCTTTGGAGCACATTGTACTGACAAGTAAAAAATAACTTATATGACACTTCTCTGATTGTCAAAGGGAAGTGAGTGGGACCTTGGAAAATGGGAGGGGCCACATGAAAGTGGGAGGAAGCAGGGGAAAGTGGGTGGGCTGTGGAAAGTGCGTGGAGCTGAGAGGGCCCCACATTTTGTGTTTGCCCAGGGCCCCGCAATTTCTAAGGCCGGCCCTGCTCTCTCCCTGCGGGGGACTTCCTAAGAGGTCATAGGGCAATCCATTCCCTGTTGATCCAGCCCCTGTGCCTTACCTTGCATTCAGCATATCCGCGTTTCAGACTATCATAATACTGCCAGACCGCGGACTTCGTCTGCCTGCTTTCTGGTGGCTCCTGCAGCTGCAACCTCTGCCGGGATGGGTTTCTGGGCCTGGTACCAGCGGCGGCATCATCATCACCGTCTCTGAAACAGGAACACATAAACAACACCTAAATCATATCATTCATTTATGTTGATGCCTCTAGACCTTCCCAGAGAAATACTCAGTCTCCCACACCAAGTGGATGGATGGTGCTGCAGTGCTGCCTACTTACCTCTTTCCCTTTCTCCCACGTACACCACCACCCCCTGTGGTGCTGTAGCATCTGCAAGTTGAGACTCTGGCTGCTGCTGAAAGATACCCCCACCCCACCCTCTCTCTCTGTGGCAGACACATACCTAAGAGACGTGTAAATCCTGCCCTCGTTGGGGTGCTAGGGATGGCAATTAGAGATCCTGGCTTGCACGCATCTGGGAGGGTGCTTTGGCTCGTGCCTGGCTGCTGGAAGAGCCCCCCCTCTCTCTCTCTGTGGCAGACCCATACCTAAGAGACGTGTATATCCAGCCCATCCGCTGATGCCCACTGTTTGTGCCTGACTGCCCACCCCCCACCCACCCGCATGCCAATAAATAGAAATAAATTTTACAAACCTGGCAGCAGTGGCACCTCCTGTGCCCTCTTCCTCCTCTGTCAAGGAGCCAACCTCCACCACCTCTGATGGTCCAGGCTCTTCCTCCTCCACCTTCCTTAGCTTTATTTTTGTTTTTCCCTCCATTTTCAAACCAGCCAAACCAAACACACAGCCACCAAAGCGCGCACACACACACACGCACACACAGAGCCAAAGCAAACAACCAACAACCACCTCAACTAAACACACACACACACACACACTTGAACTACCATCCGTTTCCTGTTTCTGGGTTCCAGTACGATCACGGTTCCAAATGATACCAATACCAAACTCTGCCGAACCGAACGCCGCCGAACCGAACGGCCGAATCCGAACTCGGTTCCCGAACCGAATGACTGAACATCCGAACTGCGTTCTGTTCTCACCTCCCTAAAAGGCAGAAAGAGCAATTGGGTTCAACTTCTCTCATTGAAAGTAGTGTGCCTAGATAAAATCTGGGAAGTTTCTCCACTTGCACGGGCACCACATTTCCTATAGAAAATCAATGGGATTTGTGATCTAAAGGTGCTTAGATGTTAGTGAAGCTCTTACGTGAGATTTTTAACGTTCTAGTTACTGTTTTATATAAGCATCAATAGGGTGCAGGAATGAGATGCAGAATAATTTCACACACTTTCAAAAGAACAAACACAGAACATTTTTCAAGAACAATGATAGTCAAAGAAGTAGCTTATCCTACTTAGCAAGACTACAACCTTTTCTTTCTGACCAAAAGTCTTTTATTTATGCCTGTGATGTACCCCCTAGAGCAGAAATGGAAAAAGGCTTTTGGAATTCACAGATCAAATTTGAGCATTTGTTTCCCTTAAACGTTCAAATTTACCCACCCACCGCTGATAACAGTAATGAGAACTTTTGTTTTGGTTCTGGGTCATCTGCTTTGACTCCTCTTAGTTAATTCATTTTTTGATTTGTTTTTTTCTAGGCCAGTCAAATGAATGCACTTGCAAATGTGAAAAATTCAAAGACAAAGTTCATGATGAGTATTCTAGTTCAGAGATTCCCAAACTATAGTGCATGACCCCTAGTGGAGTCGCATCATCTACATATGGGGTCATGACACCAATTAATATTCTCTATAGTTTTGCACGTCTCTGTTGTTACCTGGGATTACTGAGTTATATTTAAACTTTAATCTTTTGAGATGTACATTGAAATCCTAAAAGGCAAGTAGTTTGAAACTACTGTTCTAACTGTACTGATCTCTTATCTTCAGGGCAAGGATTGTCTTTCTGATCTCTGTTTGTACAATATCTACCATAATGTGTTTCTTTGGAACAACTGAACAACAACAATGAACACATGAAATGGGATCATTCCATTATTACTAGTACTTGTCATTTGTATAGTGCTACCAGGCATACACAGTCACAGATTTTTTGGAGACAGGTCTCTGCCCAGTGGGTTTACAATCTAAGATTAACAAGGTTGAAGGAACACAGGGAGAGACAGACACTCACTTCCATTTTTACTGACGGGAAATTGAGGCTGAGACTTGCCCAAGGCCACCCAGTAAATTCATGGCTAGGCTGGGATTTGAACCCTGGCTTTTCAAGTCCAAGTCCAGCACCTTTTCCCGTGCACCACACTTGCTCTAACAAAGCCATTCTGATTGATTATGTGCTTTCCTGACGCAATGGAAACATACCACCGTTGGAGACAGGCTGCTGAGCTAGATGGTCCATGGGTCTGAACCAGTATTGATGACACTTCTTGCAGTCTTATGGCACGAGACCCCTTCTTTTCAGCCCTGCCCCATCTGTTTCCAGCCCCAGACAATGTAATCACATGGGTAAACAGGTGCAAATTAACTACAGTACTCCTACCCCTCCCTGTAGCCAGATGGGAGGGGGGAGCTGAAGGGAAGAGTCAGAGTCATCACAGCTTTTCAGTATTCTGTTGGGTGCTCAGACTCCTGCTAGCCAATAGAATGCTCTTGGCGTCGCCCTTCCCACCTGGAAAGGACTTTCAGATTGAAGTAGGGAGAGCCGAAGCGAAGAGGCGGGCTCAACACAGTTTTTCAGCATTCTATTGGCTCCTGATTCCTTCTACCCAATAGAATGCTAAGATATCAGCTGAGTCTTTCTGCCTCCCTCATGCTCTCCCCCCTCCCATTCCTGAAATTTTGCCATTGGAAAGCTTTCCACACTGAAAGAGCTGCCAGCCCCAGATGAGGAAAGAAAGCTGGGTAGGGAACCTCCCTCCATCCCACGGCTCGCCATCAGCACTGGGTATTCTGGTTTTTGAAATTCTGATTTTTTTGCTGGGCGAATCCAGCTGATTCTCATCTCATTCTCATCTGCAAGAAGGAGATGAGAATTGTGATTCTCATTGAGTGTTTTTACACACACATTTCTCCTGCATGTTTGCTGTTACATCCTGAACTTTGTGTGTCTAAATCACTCACCCAGATCTTAAACATCTGGCTCTTTGAACTTCTGCGTAGAACTTCTCCCAGAACTTTTGTGTGTAAAACATTCTCCTGGTAAACTGTAGGAATGTGCGAATGCAGTTCGGATGTTTGGAGTTCGGACTGAACTCGGTTTGTTTGGACAACCAAACCAAACCCAACCCGAACCCGACAACCAACCAAACCCGAACTTGATCTGAACTCGAAAATGACTGAACAGTTCAGCCACATTCGGATGAGTTCGGGCAGCAAAAATGTGACTGGAAAGCCCAGGGAGGGGGAGTCAGCTGAGGAGCACACTTCCAGGCACCAGGGGTGGAGAGGCTTGGAGTAGCAGTCAACCTGCCCAATCACCATCCCTTTTCTCCTCAGACCAATGACTTCGCAGTCTGCGATTGGACATGGGGAATGGGGGATCGGGGGGCGGGCTAGGCTGCACAGAGCCAATGGGACTTGTGGTAAGGCGGCCGCAGCAAGTAACAAAAGTCATTGCCCTCCCCCCTTCCCACACCTTCTGAGCTAGCCACTGATCCTGACAGCAGGTGTTTTCACAAGTCTCCCTCTCCTAGCAGTTTGTGTTCCAAATCCATTGCCATCCTCCTCCTATTTCACCCATCCCACACATTTACCTCCCTAGTATCATTTATTTAGATTACATTAGATAGATTTAGTTGTTATTTATTTTTTATCCATCCCCTCCATTGAATCCTCCCCTCCTCCCCTTATATATTCCATCCCTGATTCCCTTCCCCTGTTTTTGGATTTATTTAGAGTAGGATTAGATTGATTTAAGTTTCATTTCAGTTTTGTACCCCTCCCTGTGTTGTTTGGTGTGAGCTGTCTGTGTCCTCCCCTGCCCATCCCTGTGATAGATAGATAGATACGATTAGATTAGTTGCTGTAGATATAGATAGTTGTAGGAGTTAGTTTAGTTATAGAGTGTGTGTGTGAAGAATGTATCCAGAACTTGCTTGTGGACTTGTAAACCCAGAAGATTGAAAAATCCGAAACTTCAAGGTGTGTGTAAAAATGCCCATTGAGAAACTCAAGAAATCAAGAATCACGTTTCAGCCCTAATTACCATAATATAATGGAGACCAGCATATACACGTTCTCATCCACCTATGTACAAAGATGTTCTCCAAATAGCAAAGTTATATGGTAGTCTATTTTGCTAATAAAGAAACACATCACTCAATTATTGATTAAATTGAAATAAAGCTTCATTATCATCTACGCCACTGGATTTTTTTCCATCAGCTGAAGAAAACATGTCAGTTTTGTAAAATCCTTCCAAAATGCATAATGGCTCGTGCAATAGTCTTCCATCTATTATATGGATACATCATCTTTCTTCACATGTTCAAGTGCCCAGCATTCATTATGAACGGATTGCTTTCTGTTTAGGTTAACGAGAAAATAAATTAAAACAGATGAACCATTTCACTGGAGAATAACCATTTGACTTTTAAACACGGGAGCATCTTAAAGAGTTCTCAGTTCCAAATGACTTGGAAAGTGTTGTTACAAGTTTTCAGGAAACATTAAGGAGCAGGTTGGGAGGTTTTTTCTACTTAAGGAAAGGATTGTGAATGGAGGTGAAAAAGAAAAGCTGTCCTTTAATGTGTGTTTGACTTTATGCAGCAGAAACCTATAAGTAAAACACCAAAGCTCTGAAGAAACGATGAAACAGAAACCCTCACTTACTCTTTCAATGCCCAAATTTGGCCTGCAGCGAGAGCTGAGAGGGGGTACCCACAAAAATGGGTAACCTGTTGAATTTCCAGTATTAAATCGACCCAGGTATCCCATGTCCCAAAATGTTGACTTCTAATTCCAGAATGTTGACTTCTAGTACCATTTTGGTCAATATACTGACTCCTGATATCCATTTATTGTGTTTCCATCAATTTCTGACAATTTTTCAGCAACATCAGGTCCCAGAAAATTACTTCCAGACCCATTTCACTTTTTAAATTTGGATTTTGTTATTAAAATGTTCAGTTTTAATTTTTTGTTATCAAGAATTTTCATTTTTGTTATTAAGTTTCATTTTCATTTGACACTGATTTCAATGGGAACTAGATTTCTGGCTGTAAGAGCTTTGTTTTTTATCCGATTTGGTGGTGCCTGGTGTTTGGACAATTTTTACCCCTCATGCAAGGGATCAACCCTGCCAAATGCCATAAAGATTGGATAAAGGGTTTCAATTTTATAAGCAATTTAGGTTTCATGATTTTGTCACCAGGGTAGGGGGTTTGTGACTCACAACGGGGAATCAACTCGCAACTGAGGCGCTTCCCTGGCTTGGAGGAGGTGCAATGGTGTCTAAATGCCCATCAGGATAGAATTATGGCCTTATGAGCCTATCAGAACTCAGGCCTCTATCATCATAGGATGCCAGGTAGCACAGGGAAGCCAAGCCTTGCCCCACACATGCACACGTGTCAATCCCTCTAGAACAAAGGGGGTAAGGATTGTGCGTGGGGGACACGTGGGGGAGGTAGGAAGGGGACAGGGGATCAGGGACACTCAACAGGATAGGGACACAGCCCAAGAACTGGAGGTGGGAAGGGCAACAAACACTCACCGGGTGCTCTCACTCTGCTCACACACACAACCAGGGGATGATTTCAGGATCAAACAAACACACGGGGCTCTAAAAGGTCACATGTACTCTCACTCAGTCTTCCCAAGAAAATAACAATAACATAACACTTAGCTTCACTCGCAAGGGGCTGGTCTCACTGTAATCACCAGCGCTGTACTGAAGCTGGCGCTGGGTTTTTAACATGAAGGCCCCACCCCAGTACACTCCAGCAAGCGCAGCAGCAGCAGGGGCGCACCTACAGCATGCGCAGGTGCTGGAGGCATGGCTCCGGGCTCCGTGGTTGCCCCGGGAGATGGCATATACCAGGAGGAGCGGAATGCTTTCCTGTTAGCAGCAGCACCCCGCCTGGGCGAGGTCTGCCGGGGCACCATCACGGGGCTCCCCGCCGCAACTGGACCCGCCGCCTGGAGGAGGGGTGTACAGATTTGCACACACATTTCCATCTGTAACATGTTTTTTTCCATCCAATTTGGATGAAATTTGTACTTGTGTACCCCTCATGCAATGGATCATTCCTGCCAAATTTAGGAAAGACTGGATAAAGGGTCATGATTTTTGAAACAATTTAATTGTTTCATGATTTGCATCCACATTAAAAGCTATAACATCTATGCTTTCCATCCTTTTTGGATGAAATTTGGAAAGAATGTTCAACTCACCCAAGGGATCATCCCTGTCAAATCTAATCAAGTTTGGATAATGAGTCTCAATTTTATAAGCAATGTAGTTTTTGCGATTTTAACAGAAGTCACAAATTTCCTTAAATCACTTGCAGGTGTTGCCTCTGTTTAAATTACAGAGGTTTTACTAGATGCAGAGATACTTTTTTTTGTTACACATTTGTAGAGAGGGTGAAGAAGACAGGAGGAAGTGGGCAGAGCAGAGGAGGAGCAGATGCCAGAGGCATTGGCACTGGCACAGGGTTCAGTCATTGGCACCCCAAAGACCGTAGAGGCATACATGATGAAGAGTAGGTGCAGAGTTCTTCTTATAAGAGCACTTTCAGTCAGGCTGAATACTGCAGCACAAAGAGTCACATACAGACAGAACACTGAGCAAGCCTATTGAGCCACACAAGATCTAGCCATGGTGGGGGCTGTGCAGCTTGGCAGGAGCTTATATTTGCTCCCCAATGCCCACCCCAAGTCTCCCTAATTGCAGTGATTGGGTTCTGGAAGGTTGGAAGCCTGGGCAACATCTCCAGATAATGAATCTCTCGTATTAGGGATACTCCTGTTTGTCACAGTGGTGCAAGATGAGTATGTGATGCCAGTTGGCCAGCAGAAATGTCAATCATGTATCCTCATACTGTGCTGTGCCCACCCCAACCTCCCTGCTTGTTACTTGGAAGTTGGAAGCATCTGCTTAGGAAAGAGTCCATGAGGGATTCTCATATGTCCTCTGACACTGTGCTGCAGGATGTGTTTGAGGATGCCAATTGGCCAGCCTGGATGTGTCAATATTTTTTTCTTGTTTTTGAAGTGCTTCTTCCCCTTCCCCTTTGTCTTGCTCCTGAAGTTCCGGTTATATCCTGAAATTTCCCCCAAAATTTTCAGGACTAGTAATGGCATGACTTCTTTTAAAATCACAAATGTTCAATTGCTTATAAAATCGAAGCATTTTATCCAATCATTCTGGAATATAGCAGGGATGCTCCTGCGCATGAGGGGTACAATCTGTCCAGATTTCATCCACATTGGATGGAAAACACAGATGTTACAGCCTAAGTTTTATGCCCCAACATCTTAATAATTTAATTTTTTTTTAAAAACCATTCTTTTTCTAAATTTCAGAACTATTTTTTGTGTTTCTGTTATTGCAATAATGAAAATGAAAATGGGATTTTCATTTTATTTTTTATAAAAACAAAAACAAATTGTACACCCCTAAAATGCATTCTACATGGGGCTGCCCTTGATGACTGTTCAGAAGCAGGACTTAGTGAAGAACGCGGCAGCTCATCTTCTGTCAGGGGCAGTTTGCCAGGAGCACATTACACCAGTGCTCCAGAGTCTGCACTGGCTGCCAATAGCGTTCTGGGCACAATTAAACAGCTGTTTTCAGCCTATACAGCCCTAAATGACTTGGACCCCAAATATCTGAAAGTCCGCCTCTTCCATCTTCTGAGGTCAGCCAGGAGTACCCTCTTGCAGGTACCATCTGCCCATGAAGTTTTCGAAGCAGGACATGTAGAGCACTGTTCCCACTGGTTGCCCCACAATTATGAAACTCCCTCCCCATGGAGATCAGTCATTTTTACATGGACGGCGCAGCAGCACCGATGGGTAGAGATGGGTGTGGATGGGTGGGTGAGCACACCCAGTGAACACCCGGTGGCGCCGAACAGGCACACGGAAACATGGACAGCACCGCGGGGGCTTGTAGGATGGAAAGGGGAGGGACTGGCAAATACCCAGCGACCAAATACCTATCCCGAGAAGCACCCAGCAAACACCCGTGCAAGTACACGGACAGCTGGGACCAA
>QEPC01000493.1:4481632-4533807 GCA_003113815.1 Sphenodon punctatus | reverse complement strand
CACACACACACTGCCCTGAGGCAGTTCCTGAATGCATTCTTCACACACACACACACACACACTGCCCTGAGACAGTTCCTGGATGCATTCTTCACACAAACACTGCCCTGAGGCAGCCTAAAGTACTTGCAGCTGTAGACGTGAGGGGCTGCCATGGAAATGAAATGACCACAGCTGCAAAGCAGTTTACCAGGCGAACTTTTTACACACAAAAGTTCTGGGAGAAGTTCTACACAGAAGTTCAAAGAGCTGGATGTTTAAGATCTGGGTGAGTCATTTAGACACACAGAAAGTTCAGGTTGTAATAGAAAACATGCAGCGTGTGTGTGTAAAAACACCCAGAGACACTTTCCTGGCATAAGCTCGTTCTCTGCATATGCTGTGCAGGCTTATAAAATTGAGACCCTTTGTCACATCTTTCTGATATTTGGAAGTGATGATCCTAAAGGTGTGAGATACAGCCCTGCCAAATGTCATGTACACTGGTTGGAATAAAAAGATGTTAAAGTCAGACATGCATTTATAAGTTAATTGTTTATACCACAGGACCATTTAACCAATCCTTCTGGAAGTTGGCATAGATAGTAAGCATGGGGAGAGGTATACATGTGCCAAGTTCCATCCACATTATATGGGAGACAAAGAAGTTACAGCCATGAATATATATGCAGATTTTTGCAAAATAACACAATTCAACTGCTTATTAGGTCAGATTCCTTTATTCAGTCTTTCTGAAATTTGGAACTTTTTATGACTTCCATTGGAGATACATTTCTTCCATGTGTCATCCAAATATAATGGGAAAAAATCAACGTTACAGCCAAAAACGTGTTTTCTATTGAAACCAATTGGAATAAAAAATGAAAAGAAAAATGAAATGTTGATATTTATAAAAAGGAAAAGGAAAGATTTAAATAACAAAAACAAAAAATGAAAATGTACCCACCCCCCCGGGGACTACCAAGTGCTTAGCCTGCACTTGCAGGAAGACCGACACTAGGGGGCAGGAGAGAACAACTGAGCTAGTTGTAGAGGTTGAGGCGGAAAAGTGGAGAATCAGGGGAAGGGAGGGAGAAAAAAGGGAGACAAGATGGGTGCCTAAGGAGAGACTGAGAAGGGCTGGGAGAAGAAACAGGCTCCAGTGAGTGGCCAGTTTACTGACAAAACTCCGCGGGGAGGATACTCGGTCAGCAGCTGGGGTGATGGGGGACCAGAGGGAAGGACGGAAGTCTGAGGATTCAAAACCCCAGGTACCAGAGGGACGGCGTGGGAGGCCGGCTGGCAGGTCGGCCAGCGGGGCATTCATCCAGGAAGCACAGCCCAGTTTCAACCAGGCCAGCGGAGGGAAAGCCCACCGGCCTGAGGGGTCGCCTTATCCCATGACCCTATTACTGTTCCCCTGGCAGGAAGCTCCTAGAGGCCTCAGCTGCACACTAATTTGCCCAGTCCAGCACTATAGGGGAGAGGGAGTGTGGGGTCCCCAGAGAATCTGTTGGGGGGACAGGGGAACTTGAAGCATTTTCAACCTGCCTTGCGAGGTTTATTTTCTGTTTAGAATAAAAACCGGTTGTTTAACTTGTTAGCCTGTCTCATGTGTCTGTGTGTTTCAATGGGGGTTCTCTGAGCTCGTCCTAGGCATTCCCACCACAGGGCCCTGGGCCGTGCAGGGGGGGGAGTAGCCCGCCCATTTCCTCAGCAGGATCGCCATAGTTCTGTATGCACCCCGGGTGGAGGCGCTGCAGTTTGGCGCCAAATCAGGATAGTAAGCCCATGAACTCAGGCGCTCTATTCCTTGGACCCCTCCCCAGGAGACATAGAGACAAGGGGGTAGTCGAGGGGGTATTACAAAAACAAAAAATAACATGGGTCCCTGGTGCACGCTTCTATCCTGATTCCTACTTGTCTGAGGAAGAAATCTGTGAGGTCCAAAGGTTTGCACATTTACACCAACAATAGTTGATCCAATAAAAGATATCATTCAAACTACTTTGTCTCCACCTTCGTCATTTGGGAAAAACATGGCAACCAAACTCTCTCTAGTATGAATTATGTGAGATTGAAATTGAAGGTTTGTAATACTATCAGAGCACATCAGTGCCATGAGTGCGTTCCCATCCACAAAATGATTGGTATTTAGAGTGTAAATCATCCAACAGTTGACGGATCACAACTACCGAACTCCTGTAGAATATTGGATGATGCAAATATTAAAACAACAACACATAGCTCACATGTTGATAGAGTTTATACCAAATAAATACATGTTCTGGAGAACATAACTAAGTAAGCAGGCAAGATTAATTAAGAGAATGAGCAGTGTTTACATAGAATACCTTAAGACAATCAATTTTGTTTGTCTTCAGCTAAAGAAAATGTACATTTTATTAGTCGAATGCCACCATTAATTAGAAAGATAATTTTCTCTCCAGGACTTCTCATCTGTTGTTCTGTGACATGTGTATTAAATCAAAGTAAAACATTCAGGCTTAGAAACATCAAGTTATTGTAAGTGCTTATTTTAATCCAAATTGTAAATTCTTAGTTTAATTCAAATAGCCTGAAGCTTTTGCATGTATGTGCCTCTTAAGCTTTCCAATCAACAGATTTTGAGCACAGGGCCAATCTTACCACCGGGCGATGGGCCTCACTCACTTCAGGGAGCCTGCAGTAGCTCCTATCTTTGTCAGAGCCAGGTATGGGGGTCCCACTCCCTCCCAGCAGGACCCCAATCATGACCACCTTTAGGTCCACATGAACAGTGACCTGAAGGGGGAGGGGCCACCAGAGGCCCCACATTTTATCTTTGCCCTGGGCCCCACGAAAGCTAAGGCTGGCCCTGTCTGACCATGCAAAAGATATTGGAGAGGAAGGAAAGTGATTAGTTATAGATGATGATAATGTAATAATCAATAAACTTTGTACTGGCCTTGATGGGACAAATCTTGATGGGACAAATCGTCGACCAAGGCCACCAACGTTGTCTTAGTGCCATAGCCGGGACGGAACCCCGATTAAAAAGGGTCCAGGAAACCAATGCTATCTAGATGTACCTGGAGCTGGATCGCCACCGCCCGCTCAATAACCTTCCCTAAAAAGGGAAGGTTAGAGACAGGTTGGTAGTTGGCGAGTGCGTCCACATCCAGTGATGGTTTCTTCAGCAGGGAGCGTACCACAACCTCCTTGAGGCTAGGCAACAACCTCCCCTGCCGCAGGGACGCATTAACCACTCTTGCCAGCACTGTCCCCAATGTCTCCCTGGAGGCTTTCACCAGCCAGGATGGGCAAGGATCAAGTTCACAACTGGTGGCTCTCACAGACCCCAAGACATCCACCGCATCGGCTGGTGTCACTTCCTGAAACTCCCCCCACAAAGTTGGACCAGATGGGGCCTCCGTCACCTCGCACTCTCCACCTACTGCCCCCAACCCAGCATCAAAGTCGCTCTGAATCCGAGTGATCTTGTCTGCGAAGTAGGTGAGAAAGTGTTACCGGTAGTGTCAGTGTATTAGGGAAGGCAAAAGAAGTGCCATGGCGCACTTCGTTCCCCTCTTGGTGAGTGAAAAAAAAAATTCCCGTTGGCAAGGGGGAGCAGGAAAACCCTGACCAAATTTTGTCCCCTTGGCAGGAAAACTATGATCCTAAGGTAATGACCCAGGAACTCCTTCAGATGTCAAGACAGAAAATCTTCCCAGTAGTGTAAGTGTTTTAGGTAAGGCCGAAGAGGTGCCACAGTGCACTCCGTTCTGCTGTTGGAGAGCAACCGAATATTATCCCTTGGCAAGGGAGAGCAGGAAAACTGTGACCGCAGTGTCATGCCCAGAACCACCTTCGGATGTCAAGAGAGAAAATTATCCCGTTAGTGTTTTAGACAGGGCCAAACAACTGTCACAGCACACTCCGTTCCCCTTGGAGAGTGAAAGATTTCTTTCCTCTTGGCAAGGGACAGCAGGAAAACTGTGACCGCAGTGTCATGACCAGAACCATCTTTGAATGTTGAGACAGAAAATCTTGCCAGTAGTGTCAGTGTATTCAGCACGGTCAAACAACTGTCACAGCACACTCCATTCTCACCTTGGTGAATGAAAGAGTTTTGTCCCCTTCGAAAGGGAGGGAGAAACCCATGATCCAGAACCTACTTCAGCTGTCAAGACCAAAAATGTTACTGGTAGTGTCAGTGTATTAGGGAAGGCCAAACAAGTGCCATGGCGCACTCTGTTTCCCACTTGGTGAGTGAGAGAATTTTGTTCCCTTGGCAAGGTGGGGCAGGAAGACCCTGCCCCTGGCTGTTCTGATGTTGAGACAAACATTTTTACCGGTAATGTCAGTGTATTAGGGAAGGCCAAACAACTGCCATTGCACACTCCATTCGCCCTTGATGAGTGAAAGAAGCTTGTCCCATTGGCAAGGGGGAGGGGGGGCAGGAAAACCATGACCCTGGGATCATGGTCCAGAACCCCCTTAGAATGTCAAGACAGAAAATCTTATCAACAGTGTCAGCGTATTCAACAAGGCCAAACAAGTGCCACGGCGCACTCCATTTTCCCCTTGGTGAGTGACAGAAACCCCCTCCGGATGTCAATACAGAAAATCTAACCGGTAGAGTCAGTGTATTAGGCAATTCCAAGTAAGTGCCACGACTCACTCCATTGCCTTCTTGGAGAGTGACAGAATTTTGTCCCCTTGGAATGGGGGGAAGGCAGGAAAACCGTGAACCCAGAATCATGGTCCGAAACCCCCTTCGGATGTCGAGACAGAAAATCTTACTGGTAGTGTCAGTGTATTAGGGAATGCCAAAAGAGTGCTATGGCACACTCCGTTCCCCTCTTGGTGAGTGAAATAATTTTGTCCTTTTCCTGCCCACCCTTGGCAAGGGTGGGCAGGAAAACCCTGACCCCAGGTTCGTGGCCTGGAACCCTGTTCTGATGTCAAAAAAAAAAATTACCAGTAGTGTCAGCATATTATGGAAGGCCAAACAAAACCCACAGCGCACTCCATTCCCCCCTTGGTGAGTGAAATAATTTTGTCCCATTGGCAAGGGAGTGGGGAGGGGAAGGAAAACCGTGACCCCGGGGTTCACGGCCTGGAACCCCCTTCTGATGTTGAGACAGAAAAGCTTCCCGGTAGTGTCAGTGTATTAGGCAAGGCCAAACAAGTGCCATGGCACAGTCTGTTCCCCTCTTGGAAAGTGACCAAATTTTGTCCCCTTGTCTAGGAGGGGAAGAAAAACCATAGTGTCAGTGTATTAGGCAAGGCCAAACAAGTGCCATGGTACTCTCCATTCCCCTCTTGGTGAATGAAATAATTTTGTCCCCTGAACAAGGGGAGGGGGCAGGAAAACCCTGACCTCATGGTCATGGCGTGGAACCCTCTTTGGATATCGAGACAGAAAATCTTTCCGGTAGTGTCAGTGTACTAGGAAAGGCTGAAGAAGTGTCAAAGTGTGCTCCATTCCCCTCTTGGAGAGCAACCAAATTTTGTCCCCTTAGTAAGGGGTAGAGCTGAAAAGGCAAGCCGCTGCGGTAGCTTTTTCCAATGGAAAAAGTTCTAGCGGAACGACGTTTGTTCCGGCAGTTTCAATCTTCCGCAATTTCTGCCGGCACTGCGAAGAAATGGAACAATGTTTGTTCTGAGTTTCCAAGATAGTTCTGACAATTTCCAAATTATTGTAATGCCGGTGGAATTAGTGGAAAGCCAGCAGAAAAGCTGCGGAAAATCACAGACAATTCTGAAATGGCAGAATGAAATAGCGGAGAAGGAAAAGGAGTTGCCACCTCAGCCCTACTCCTCTCCAGATGAAGTTGGTGAAAAGCACTCCTGGCCACCACTGCAAGCTGACAAACCAAGCACAGGAAGGGGTCCAGAAGCACTCCAAGACTGAACTTGAGTGACCATAGGGGGCTGTAACCCATCAATAACAGGAGTCCCAATTCCAGGTCCCAGGGTCGGTCAACCATCATCACTTCTGTCATGTCGGCATTCAGCTTCAATCAGCTCATCCGCATCCATTCCCAAACGTCCGGTAAGCACCGAGACTGTAGAAAGTGGGTTGGATGATAAAGAGAGGTAAAGCTGAGTTTCATGAGCATACTAATAGCACCTCAACCCAAACCTCCAAATGTCCTCTCCGAACGGCCTCATATACACATTGAACAAGAGGGGGAACAGAACAGAACCTTGTAGAGCCCCACAGGGGAGGCCCCAAGAGGACAATGAGCAATTACCCATCACCACTTTATGTGACGGTGTGACCTCCCCAACAGGAAGGCGCAGAACCACTCAAGAGCAGTCCCATGCACCCCTGCAAGGTCCCACGGTCAAGTCAGCAACACCTTGTGATCAACAGTATCAAAGGTGACCCTCAGACAGATCTAATAAGATCAACAGGGCAAAATTCCCCCTGTCATTCTCCAGGCGCAGATTATTCATCAAGGCTACAAGCGCAGTCTCCCTGCCATACCCAGAATGAGAGCCCAACTGAAATCAGTCCAAGAATCTGATGGCATCGAGGTGGGCCTGGAATTGTTCAGAAACCAGCCATACAATAAGCTTCCCTAAAAGGAGGAGGCTAGAGACAGGCCGATAGTTGGTTGGATTTTAGAAAAGGGCAGCATATACAAACCAACTGCCCTTTTCCAAAATGGTGCTGACATGGCTCATGCCATCTTGGAAAAGGGCTGTGCATGTCAGCTGCAGCAGACATTTTGTGCATGCTCAGAGCATTTTTAGGGGGGGGGTTAAGGTTACAGAGAATCTCACAAGAATCTCGAAACCCTAGCAAAAATGTTTCAGTCCTAATTCTACAATATCTTTTTTTAAATGGGGTACCAGAACGGCACACAATATTTAAGGTGTGGCTGCAACATGGATTTATATAGTGGCATTATTATAGTGTCCATTGGGATGAAATAGAGTGGGAGAAGAATGGGCATTTGCATGCATGGATATTGGGGTGGGATTATGGGCATAAAAGGATAGGGATTCTATCTGTCAGATGGGGCAGGGACAGGACTTATTTTGCAAGTGATAGAACCCACTAGAGAAGATGGCACTGCCAGGTAGAGATTAACAGCCACTGTTGAAACACCAGCCTGGTCTATGCAAACCCCACAAAAGAATGGTGTCCTAGGGGTGTGTGTGTGTGTGTGTGTGTGTGTGTGTGTGTGTGTGTGTGTGTGTGAGAGAGAGAGAGAGAGAGAGAGAGAGAGAGAGAGAGAGAGAGAGAGAGAGACCCCACAAAAGAAAGATGTCCTATATCTCGCCCAAGCCTCTCTTTTCTCCAGCAAATGAGTTGAAGCCACTAAGGAATGCATAGGGAGAGGCCAGCCCCATCTATATATTGTAGTTCCTGGACCAGTATCCTAGGGCCGTGGTTCTCAAACTGGGGGGGTGGGTCCCCCAAGTGGGACATGGGAAGTATTGTGGCCCCCTGCCCAAGAAGGGCTACAGCTGGCTCCTGTGTGACTGAGTTAGGTGAAATCTCCAAAATAATGGAGTGGCAAGGGGAGAAAGAGTCAAAGAACAAGGGGAGAGGGAGGGAGGATGGTGTGTGTTTGTGGCAGCAGTAGCAGGAGGGAATCCTGAATTGCCACTGACAAGCAGAAGGGGGTGGGGAGTGTCAGACAAAACATTTTTTAGCACCACTGTGAGAGCTGTAAGAATGACTTGTGGGTTAAATAGTCTAGGCCCATCAGCCCTGTGGTTTCCAGGCACTGCTAGAACAAGCTGTTGTGGGGCACTGTATGAATCAGAATAACCGGTTTATGTAGCGGCAGCTCTTAGGACATTCATTTCTTAAGGCCACTTTAAAGCTCAGATTAATAACAAGTTTTCCTTGGAAAAATAACAGCTTTTTAAAGCATTATATGCTGTACATCAGGGTAGATAAATGTTTTTTCCCCTCAAACAAAAGCAGATGCTGGTTTCCAGCTTTGAGAGCAAATTGGGAGTCAGCCTTAAATGTGGGGCTAGAATGCACTTTATGCTTTGATATTTATATATTTATTTATGTATTCATTTCACAACTTTTTTACCCCGCACCCTCTTATTAATTATTATTATTATTATTATTATTTTATTAGCATTTATATAGCGCTAGCAATGTACCTGGTGCTTTACAAAGAATAACATAGACACGGTCCCTGCCCGAGAGCTGACAATACTCACAGAGCAGCTCGGGGGAGGCTCACAAAACATACAATCAATAACAATGATAAAACAACACACAAAAACCATTCAAAGCTAAAAATATACTGCAAATATACTAAAAGAACAGTCATGCACACATACCCTGACATTCTGAATCAATTGTTTGTCCCCTGACAACTCAGAAGGTTCAGTTATTTTTTTCATATTGAACTGGGTGGGAAATACAATAATGAGACAAGGAATGTATTCAGCTTCTGCCAGATCCCACATTCCCTTAAACATTTCTGACTGGCATGCCACCGCAATGAATACAGCAATGGAGACAGATGTCGATGATGGAAGGAATAAAATAAAGAGAATGAGGCATGAGGGGTCTCACACTATGAGACAATTTCCATTAGCTGTGGTTTTCTTAAGCAATATTTAATCGGAGTAAATTTAAAAAAATTAAACAATTAAAAAAAAAAAATTAAAATGGGAGAGTTCTTTACGAAACCCCCCAAATGAAAGGGTTGGGGGGGGGGGGAATGAAAACATATGATGTGTCTTCTGCACACCCGTTTAAAGCTGCTGATATTTCATGCTGCTCACTAATTTGGAATATAATTTGTTTTCCAATCGTTCTATTTCCAATCAGCTGACAATCACTTTAATGATAACCCCCTTACAAAAACTGCACCGAATGCCATTGACAGTAGCAATTCCATCATGAAATTAGATTGATGCTATTATTGATGATAATTTTCCAAACAGCTTTCATTCGATTTTGCTGATTGCTCCTGTTCACTTCTCTCCCCAGTCTGGAAAAAAAAGAAAAATAATTTAGTTGTAACGAAAGGTGATTTCAGACGTTATGTGCTCCCGGGTCATCACAGTGGATTCCCATCCGTGGCGAACCTGCGGGCACCATGGAGCTCTGGGAGCTCCCCTTGCCCACACTGTTGGTCTCCCCAATCCTGTCCTGGGAAACCTCCGTATCCGGACTTGCCTGTGCAGTGTGGATGGGGGGTGGGGTTGCACAGGGTGCGCCCCCCTGGGCGGCTGCTGCCTCCGGAGGCCAGGTGGGACCAGGAGGCAGATGTGTGGACCCCGAGGGGGTGCTGGAGGTGGAGCAGTGGTGGAGGGGGTGGGGGTGCTGCGGGGGCCTGCTGAGGCACTGGGCATGGTAAGGTGCCAGTGGGAGCGGTCGCCATGATGTACGCACTCATGGTCCCTGCATGCTGCAGCAGTGAGGTGCCGATATCCAGGGACCAGTCCATCTT
Organism: Sphenodon punctatus; assembly: GCA_003113815.1. Lineage (NCBI taxonomy): Eukaryota > Metazoa > Chordata > Lepidosauria > Sphenodontia > Sphenodontidae > Sphenodon > Sphenodon punctatus. Next base: position 4,524,400 of record QEPC01000493.1, on the reverse strand, counting down.
CTTGGTGTGCTCCGCTTCTAGCTGATCAATGGCTTCACATAGAAGGCCCATCGCTTCCATCTGCCTGCTGTGCTCCCTGCGCTCCCGCCTCATTTCCAGGTGCAGTTCCACATCCTGGCGCCTGTCCCTGGCCTCCGCCTGCTGCCGGGCCCTCCCAGTGGCCGTCTCCATCTGGTCAATGACTGCTATCATCCTCTCCCCCTCCTCCACGCTGGTCTGGATGATGTCATCTGCCAGGCCCTCCCTCCGGCACCATACCCATGCCCTGTGCTCCCACATCTGCTTTGCTGGGGGCATGGGGTCAGCTGGAGGGGGGCACTGCCAGGTGCCCTGTTAGGGAGCAGAGTGGAGGGCGTTAGTCGGGCTTGTTCACATGCCACCTGTCCCTGAGCAGTGGTCGGGTTTTTGGTGGGACCCCCCGTGTGTGGCTAGCCTTGGACCTCCCCCTTAGTGCTCCCCACGTTGTGCCCCCCCGCCGTATTATCTCAATTTGCTCCTCTGGCAGCTTCTGTGGCTTCTCCCCCCTGCCCCCCTCGCCTGGCGGTCCCATGTGCTGGGGTGCTTGTGCACCTGTTGGGGAATGGGGGTGGGGGTGGTCCCCTTCCCACCATCCCCCTTCCCTCTGGCATGGGGGGCTGGCCTGCTGCATCTGTCCCCACTGTTCTGTGTATGGGCGGGCCTTCATGCACCCCAGCCCTTTCTTATGTTCCCTGGTTCCTGGAGGCCACGGGATTGGGCCCACTACCTGTGGGGGCCCCCCACCCCTCAGCCCTTCCCCCCTGGTCTGTTTCCATCCCAGACTCTTGCCTACCTTCTATGTCCATCTCAGATCCCTCCAAGGCTGGCCCCTCTGTGTGGATGTGGATGACCAGTGTGCCGGCCTCAGATCTGCCCGAGTCGGAGTGCGGGTGTGGGCTCCCAGTGCTGGTCTGTGAGGGAGACCTGCTGCTCCCTGAGGTCCCGGGTCCCTGGAGTCAGTGCCTGCATGCGGGGCTGCCATGGGTGGGGGCATGTCCGCCCTTTCCCTGCCCTGGACCACAGCATTCCCCACAAGCCATGGGGTGACTATGGAGCCTTTGAGGTGCAGGATGTGGTCCAGGGTGTCATAGTAGGGGGCAGTCCATGCTCCATGTCTGGACCACCAGTTATTGTCCTTTATTGCCTTGTACCCCCTCTTTATCTCCTTGACCTTTGAGCGTCACTGGGCCACAGTCCTCTGGTGCCCCGCCGTCTCCATGTCCCGCACTCTCTCCATGAACACATGTTCATTGCATTTGTTCACAGCTAGCTCCATCTGGTGCTCCAGGGACCCCCAGATCCGGATGAAGTCCTGGGTCTCCTTGTGCCCCCATTGCCCCCCTTGCTGGTAAAGCATCTCCCACATGTGCCCTCCTCCTCCTGCTGTGGTTCCTCCTCCTGCTGCTCCTCCTCCACTTACCCTCCGCGAGTCTCCTCTGGGGGCTCGGGCTCCTGGGTCCGTTTCTGGGTCTGTGGGTCATAAGGGGGGGGGAGAGATTAGGTGCCTCGCTCCTTCAGACCTGCGGCCCACCTCCCTGCCCCCTCCCACCTAGGAGACCCCCCCTTTGAATCCCTGTGCCGCTGTGTGGCCCCACCTCACTCTCCTTACCCATTTCTGGGGTGCCTCCGTCCCCTGGCCAGTTGTCCCCTGTGGGGCGGCCTGCCCCGGCTGCTGCTGCTGCTCCACCACCTCCTCCTCTTCCTCCTCCCTTCCTCACTTGTCCTCTGCTCTCCTCTCCCTTCTGCCTTGCTTCATCCCACCATGTTCCCCTGGTGCTGTGTACCCTTTAAATCTCCCTCCCCAGTCTGTGTGTTGCTCGTTGCCTGGCAGCAATGCTGCATGCTTTCACCATGACTGGGGATCATTTTGTTTGATTCCACCTGGTGGCTGCCATTCAGTCGTTACTTTTTGCGGTTTCCCGGTGGGAATCGCTTTGACCACCATTCCGGGGATGGTCCTGTACCGACCTCCGGAACCATGGTTGGGTTTTACCCCTATGGGTGATTGAGTGTGGTGAACATCTGGCAAACACCGATCAGACGCTCCGGGCTCTTTGCCCCCGCTGCGGGATTGACTGTGGTTCACTGTGGTTGACTGTGATCTCATAATGTCTGAAATTACCAAAATTAGCAATCTCATTCTGCACTGCAGCCGAATAGCCAGTTTGTTATTACAGAAGTTTCACTGGGGAAGGGGGTGACCAGAGTTGAAATGGGTAGTACCCACAGGTAATACCAGCATTTTCAGGTATTGCATTGGGTACTCGATGGGTTTCCTAGGCACTAATCAGGTACCCAGAAACCCAAAAAGTCAGTAAGTTCCTGTAACAATTTTTTAAAATTATTTTCCTGTTACCAACTGGTATATTCAGGTCAGAAAACTGAAAAATTGGGAAAGAAAAAAATCAGGAAAAGATGTCAGTTTTCTGGGACCTGAAGTTGACTTTCCAGGTCAGGAAATCGACTTTCTGGAAATCCATAAATAGGTGTCGGAAGTTGAAATATCGGTATGGAAGCTGAAAAACCAGTACCAGAAGTTTAAATTTCAGGACCAGAAGTCAACATTCTGGGACACGGGGCACCTGAATTAAGTTGCAATCAGTTGATGTTTTCAAGTCGATTTGGGTACCATAAATGCATCCGATAGACGTGTTTTTTCAGGTACTCGTTTCATTTCTATGGGTGATTCAAAGAGTTACTTCAATAAATTCAAGAATTATCAGCTTTCCCCCCTCTTTATTCCAATGGTTCACTAAGCTTTTGGTCTCAACCCCCTTTTGAGTTTTCAATCTATTTTAACCCCCAGACAGCCTTAAAAAAGGCTAAGCATATGAAATTTCTGTGGAGAACATGAATCCATAGGCAGATGGTGTAATCCCACCTGGCATTCCAACCCCCATTTTGGATTCCTCTGTTTCCTGCCCCTCCTCCCCTCGTGCCAAGATGGCAAAATCAATTAAATAACTGGTTTTTTGTTTGTTTTTTTCAAAATAAGCACTGCTGCTATCTTTCCTCCACTTTAGTTCCACTTAAATTAGAATAAGTGGTTTGAGGACTGTAACCTTAGGCCCTGAGCCTGAAAAATGGGTAGGGAAGCAGGGAACATTATTTACACAGGCCAAAGAGTTGTAGCGAATACTAGTGAGATCATATTCTAAGGGAGGGCAAAGTTCCCAAGCCCAAGAGCCACATGCCAATAATTTTTTCATATCATCAAGAGCAAGGCCAGCCTTACAATTTACATGGCCCAGGGCAACGATAAAAAGTGGGGCCCCTGGGGCCCCTGTCCCTTTGGCAGCACTCTCCACGGGGCCCTAAAGATGGTCATGTTTGGGCCCCCACTGGGAGGAAATGGGGCCCCACCCTGCCCTGCTGAAAACAGGGGCCCTCCCAGAAAGAGCAGGGCCCAGGGCAGTTGTCCTGTGGTAAGACTGGCCCTGGTCAAGAGCCGCAAGACACATTATTAATTATTGTTATTATTAGCAAACATTTATATAGCGCAAGCAATGTACCTGGTGCTTTACAAAGTAATGGAATAGAGACGGTCCCTGCCCTAGGGCTTACAATCTAAGTTATGGGGGGGGGGGATGAAGGAAGGGGAACAGAGGGAGAGACAAGGAGTGTAACATTCACAAGAATGCGAGGTCCCAGGTGCTTGCGCTTGGCACATCAATCGCTGCTTCCCCTTAATCAGGGTACAGGACATTGCCGATTCCCCAATTCCCTCCCCCCCCATCCTACACACACACACATCAAAGCTCAGGGTCCTACGTGATCTGGAAGTTTGAGCAGCAGCAATAGGTGCAGGATATGCCCTCTCTCCTCCCATGATCCGTAGGAGTCTGCAGCAGGAGAAATGGCTGCCCAACTTCTCTTTTTCATGAGGGAGTCATACAAACACACCCTTGGGCAGCCACCGCTGGCTAGAGCAGCACTACAGGTGCCCGAGAGCCACCTGCAGCTGCCGAACTACCACTTGCCCACCTCTGAAACATTAACAGCTGGAAGAGGAATACTCACATTCCTGTCTTTTTAAGAACATGCAATGTATATTAAAGCCTATTTTCCCTGGCACGGCCACCCAACCCGACACAATGTTTATCCCATTTCTAATCTAAAGAGCCTCCAGAAACAGCCTTGTGACTCTAGGAAAAACTAAGTTTGCCCTCGACTACTGAATGCTTATAAAATCCACAGCAGGATAACCAAGAGTCCCTGGATATGTGCCATCCACAATCCCCCATGGTTCAGCTCCCACTCCACACACCTTGAAACTGAACGAGAATACAGCTAGGCAGCATGCGTAAGGATCTGCATTTGCATTTGATTTAGTTGCCAAGCTGTTTAAACACAAAGAGCTGCCATACCGAAGAAATCTGAGGTTAAGCAGATTCCAGCCACCGACCAAAGCCTCCCAAAAAACAGTGAAGGGAGAATAAATACTGAGAATTTGAGTGACTGTAACCTGAGCCGACCTTCCACTCTCTCACCTTGCTCTTCTGCCACTGGGGCTCTCCAAACCAAGGCCAGGTTCTGCATATTATTAATGATTGATATAATAAGAAGTATTATTTTATTTATATAGCGCAAGCAATGTACCCGGAATATATCTGGGGTAAAAACAAATCTTGGGGATAAAGATTGGGAGGAATTTTTGTGCCACTTTGAATTGGTCTGTCTGCAGGAAACTTGGTTAAGGGAGACGGATGATTTCTCCTTGGCCAAATGTCGTGTTGAGGCACACGTGGGTCAGAAAATTAAGAAAATGGGTCGATGCTCAGGTGGATTGGCTTTTGTAATAAAAGAATCTTGCCATTTCTCCTTTCGTGTCCTTCCATCTCATAGACCTGCATTCCAAATGGGACTCATGAACTGTGGGGTACAGCAATACCTTGTAGTTAACGTATATGTCCCACCACTATCGTCTCCATACTGCAGGCGCGATATTTGGGACTTAATAGCAAATGAGATCGAATCACTAGGGGACCAGTTTCCTTGTGCCTTCCTTAGGGTGGTGGGAGATTGGAATGCGTGTATAGGGTCACAAAATGAGATCCTTATAGATGACTCAGTAAATAAGGTATATGGGATCCCTGATAGAACCTCTAGAGATCAGGTGATGAATGAGATTGGTTCCCAGGTTTTGTCCTTTGTTGATAGAGTAGGGCTTATAATACTTAACTGAAGAACTGCAAGGGACCTACAAGGGGATTATTCATACTCCAGTGTGCTTGGTAGAAGTACAGTGGACTATGTCATTGTGGAGCCGAGTGGCTGTGGTACTGTTAATAGCCTTATGTTGATTGGGAGACCGGAAAGCGATCACAAGCTTCTGGAGATCACAATTAACCTAGCTGAAGTTGAAGGTAATTTGTTGGATCCAGATGGAAGGACTGTAATTGGATCCAGACTGAGGAGAGAATCTCCTTTCCAGATGGAAGCTAAGATGCTGGAGTTACGTAATACGGAAGAAATTAGGCACTAAGGCAGAGATTCCTGGAAGAACAGAATGTGGACCAAATACTGTACAAGTTTTCTACTGTTGTCCGATTTTTTGCCAAGCATTTGCAGCCAGTGCACCATCCCGTTAGGGTATACAAAGGAAATCTATGGTATTATGCTGAGTTTACCAGGGATGGTTGATAACGTGCAAAAACATCTGCGAGCGGAGGTCTTGTCCGGATTAGCAGTTCCAATTATCTACCCAGAAATCACGTTATAAGTAATTATTAAGGGAGAAAAAAGTGGCATATTAATAATAAGAACTGGGCCAGGATGGCAATGTCTGTAAAGACTAGAGACACTAGTAGATTTTGGAGAATCTTTAACAGCTTTTTAAAACCTGCAAAGGCAGGTCCTAATACTCAGATACGGAGTGAAATTTGGGAGGCCTATTTCGGGAATCTCTATAGGGAGCATATGGATGGGGACCCGAACCTAGTTAGGGAACCAGATAGTCAGGAAGAGAGTACAGTTTTAGTTTATGTTCTTCCTGAGCTGGATATTGAGAAATTTATCCTTTTATTGAAAAGGAACAAAGCCCCCAGCCCGGATGGTGTGACTAGCGAAATCTTGCAGGCTGATTATAAGTGGTGGTCGCCTATTCTCTGTAAACTTTCTTGTGTGGTAAATGCAACCAGCCAGATTCTGGGCTCTTGGAAAGCCAGCTGGATTGTTCCAATTTTCAAAAAGGGGGACATTATGGATCCTGGTTGTTATAGGCCGATTAGCCTCCTCTCCGTAATTGAAAAATTGTATGCAAAAGTTATTTTACAACATTTACAGGAATGGGCAGACGATTAGCGATTAATTCCGAGCGTCGAATTTGGATTTAGGAGTAATTACTCCACGATGGACTGCTGTTTTATAATGTCACATGTCATCAACAAGTACTATAAGACAAGGAAGGGATTCCTTTTCATGGCTTTTGTAGACCTGACACAAGCCTTTGACTCAGTTCCACGAGCTCGTCTATGGATAAAAATGAGGAATAAGGGTATGGATCATAGGTTACTCTCGATCCTGTAGGCGATCCATGACGACAATACTGGATGAGTTAAATTAGGCCCTGGTAGGTTGAGTGCTCCAATCTGCATAGAGAGGGGGGTTCACCAAGGGTGTGTCTTGGCCCCCCTCTTGTTTAATCTATATACCGCAGATTTGATTGATGCCATTCAGGAAGGAAATGTGACTGCACCGAAAATTAGAACTTTTGCATTACCCATGATCCAATATGCGGATGACGTGGTATTATTCGCACAAACGGAAAGGGGCTTAAAGGGAACTATGAGTGCTCTGATTTGATACTGTGAGGAAAATGGTTTGGAGCTTAATAACAACAAATCAAATATTATGGTCATAGGGAAAAGGAGCAGGACTACAACCTGGCGGATACATGGCTGGTCTTTTGGACTAGTAGATCCCTATTTAGGGACATGGCTGGTCTTTTGGACTAGTAGATCCCTATTTAGGGATATTGTTCTCAAATAGGGGAAACTGGAACAGCCATATTAAAGCTAGAGCGGACAAGGCCGTGTGTACTGGTGGGAGAATCATCCGGACCATTAATATATCAAGAGGGGTTTCCATTTCCACATTTTTGAAGGTTTACCAACTCAAGGTGCACCCTCTAGCCAGCTTTGGAGTAGAGATTATTCCAAGTCCAGATTGTAAGGTGCTGGAAATAGCCCAAAATCGGTTTTTGAGATGAGTGCTGAGGGTGGCTAATGGAGTGCCTGGTGTGGTACTCTGGGCCAAAACAGGAGTTTTCTCCATGAGTTATTACAACAGGCTATCCTATACTCGATTTTGGCTTACGGTTTTGGGGCAGCAGGAGAACAAGCTAACTGTTCAATGTCTACTAGAAGAACTGGTGTATACGGGAAATGGTGGCTAGCAGTCGCTAAGATATCTTGCGCACTTGCTTCAGAATATGGCCTATTCCCTTATGTATCTAAGCCACTATTCTCTGTCTGCAATTAAAATTATGGTGCATCAGAGGTTACAAGACTTGGCTATGCAGGAAGACCTGGCCAAAGTAGGGGAATGGAAGGTCTCCCCTTGGCTTGGACGGGTGAAAGAATCCTTTGCCTTTGAACAATATCTGGACCTTCTGTCTCATTGTAATCTCAGAAGGAATTTTACCCTTCTGAGATTCCAATTGATACGTACAGAAGTATTGGAGGGCAGGTATAATAAGGTCAAGCATGATCGGTGTTTATGCTTTGTAGTCTTGGGGAAGTAGAATCAGCAGAGCATTTCCTATTATATGCAGCTGAGAGAGACCTGGCTAACTGACCTGATTGGTAAGGCTGGCAGCTGAGAAGGGGATAAAATTTGCATGCTTCTTGCCAATTTAAAGGAAAAAACTGATCTTACAGCCGTTGCCACCTATATAGCTCTAGCAGGTGGAATAAGGCAAAAGATTAAAGCGAAATGGAAACGACTGTATTTGGTCCAGTAAACAGAGGGTATTTTCAGATGTTATGAGCCTCCGTTTTGACACGGTGAACCACCCATCATGGCGGAGAGCCCATAACGTCTGAAGGGGGTCTCGCCAGATGTTCAGCACAGTAAACACCCGGCGGGAATCCCTTGAACCACGGTTCTGGAGGTGAGGCCAGCCTCAACCCCGGAACCGTGGTTACTCTGATCATGGCCTGGAATTGGTGGCTGGTAACGTCTGTTACCGACACCACTTCCCAGCCGTGGTCCCAGCCATGGGCCGGGATTGGGTGCAGCGGTCAGATTGGAGGAACAAGAGGGGGGAACTAGGGACTGTCACAGTTCTGGGGTCGGAGCCTGGGAGGGGGAGGAAGGAAGGATAGGTAGGCGGGGAAAGGGGAAGGAAGGAGGCAAGGGGGTAACAAGGGGACCTCTCAGCCGCTCTCTGATACCATGGAGAATAAGTGCTCAGCATAAAAGTCAGACGAGCTGGCCTAAGAAAGCATACGGCTCATCATTGAGGTCAAGAGATAGGGAGCTGGGGACGGGGAAACCAGGGCCAGGGAACAAGAAGCCAAAGGCAGGGAACTGGGAAACAGAGCAGGGGGGATCACCAGGGAACTCTAGGTGGGTGGTAGGGAGCAACAAGGGATTCAAGGCAAGGAGCAAGGGAACCTGAAGTAGGGAGTCCAGAGGCAAGGGAGTGGGGAGAGCCAGAGGCAAGGCACAGGGGCCTAGGAGTCACAGGAAGGGCCCTTGTGGATTCAAGGGTCAAGGAAGGCTAACAAGAGAAACGGGAGTCCTAAGACTGGCTGAACAAGATCACAGACAGAGAAGGAACAGGACCCACTGGGAGGGATTTAGGGCATGGGGCCACAGACCAACATAGAGACAGGACAAGGAGTGAGTAGGTAACAACCAACACACTCACAGTGCAGACAGATGGAGAGGGAGGGAAACTGGGCAGGGAAGGCCCCAACACTCAAGGCTACAAAAGGAACAAGTGTTCACACATGGGGAAGGGTTCACATGCTGGTAACACAGAGGGGGAACAACACCTTAGGACTCACCCACACCAAGACACAAACATACACAGAGACACAAGTAGAGGAAACATGAGCTGAAGTAACAGGGAAGCAGGCCAAGCAAGAGTAAGAGAGGAATGACTCGAAGCTCCACGCCCACCACAGCCTACAGCAGCCCTAAATACCACAAAGGGCCAATCAGGCTGTGGTAGGTGGGTCCACGCCCACTCCCAGGTGCAGGCGGGACACAGAGCTGGAGGGAAGGAAATGAATACCAAGGCAGGGGGGAAAGCCACTCCCTACAACCACCCCCCTGTGGCACAAGGGGCAAAAAACCCTCAAACAACCCCTAAAGCCAGGGGTTCGAGACCTAGCCCTGACACCCTTCCCTTGGTTTTGTAAAGGCTCATGGCTGTTTGTTACCAATGATAAAATCTGACTCCTGTGGGGACTTCCCACAGCCCATTGACACACTGATCCTCATATTATTATTATCTATGCCAGCGACCGTTGTGAAGGTGGCATAGCAGCAAGCAGGCACACAGCAGTCTCCCGGCCAGTGAGTTTTCATCCTAGCATATTTTCAATACCACTTCTTGATCTAATTAATGCAGCAAACCCACTGGGAATTATTGCCCTCAGAGAGCGAGTCTCCAGAATTATATGTCTATTTGGAAGGAATTCATCTCAATACATGCAATGAAAGCGGAGCCAACTTCGACAGGGAATCAGTCCTCTGCTGTTTACATCAAACATGCCAAGTGCACCACTCGGAAGTCTGGCTCATTACAATTTCAGATGCAACTAGAGATGAGAATGTAAAATGCATTAATCCTCATCAATCTCCTGTGCTCACTCTCAAAAACCAAAGGAGGAAAGAATTAATATAAGGCAAAGACGCACATTACAAGGTCTGTATAATGAGAACATCTAAAGCAGGAATGAAGGGGAATAGAATTTGTTTTGAAAGGTTCACCTCTGAGTGTATTACACATATGATTTCAACATTAACCGCATGGATCATCATTCAAGTGACAATAGCACTTAGTTTTTTGGTAGCACTGCCATTCACCAAACACAAAGTGCCTTATGAAGAAGGATAGGATACCCATCCTTATCCATGTTTTAGATAGAGCAACAGAGGCAAGAATTAGGGGTGTGCAATTAGTTTTTGTTCTTATGAGAAAGAAAATGAAAATTTTCATTTTATTTTTCATTGTAATAGCAAAAATGAAAAAGAATAATATCAACAAAAACAAAAACAAAACAAAAATTGTTTTTGAAATAATGAGAAAAAAACTAAAAAACATATTTCTGGCTATGACTTTTTTGTTTCATATTTGAGTCTGATGAAACTTTGAGAGATTTTACCCTCAATGGAATATACTACTTGTACCAAATTTCAGAAGGATTATGTAAAGGGAAATGATTTTATAAGCAATTGAAAGTTGTGATTTTAAGAAATGCTGCATACATATTCCTGGATAAAACTTCTATATATTCAATCATATTTGCATGAAACCTGGGAATATTATGTCACTCCTCAAGATTACCAATTTTCATACATTTCAGAGAGATTGGATAAAGGGTCCTGATGTTATAAGTCATTAACTTGTAAATGCATTTCTGGCTGTAACATTTTTATATTCCATCCTGTTAGTGTTTACACAATTTTGGCAGGAATGTATCCTATACCCTTCCTGTCATCTCTTACAAACTAAAGAACAATTTGATAAAGGGCACCAATTTTATAAACAATTGAAGTTGTCCCCTTGAAGACCATTATTCAGATAAATAGCAGCACATACAGTGCCAGTCCAAGGCAGGCACTTGGCATGGCAGGGGGAGGGAGGCTGTAGGCGGGAGGACAGGGAGCAACCCAACAGACTGACAGACATATTCACTGGCCAATTACTGCATGCTTCCAGATTTAAAGGACCAATCGGTGGTGGCTTTGAAGCGGGCATAGGGGGTGGCCCTGAGGCAGGCATAGAAGGGATATAACCGGGACTTTGGGGATAGCATCCCAGCAATCAGGAGACAGGGTATTTTCAGACATTATGAGACCACGCTCAACCACAGTCAATACCCTGTGGTGGGGAATGGCCTCGTAATGTCTGTTGGGGAACCGAAAGTTCCCCCCCAGATGTTAACCACGGTCAACCGCGGCGGGGAATCACATTCACATTCAGCATGCGATCGACAGAACTGGCAGGGCCGGCGCCGATCACATGCAACTGATGCAGAATGCAGCGGCCCATCTCCATACTCTGCACTGGCTGCCTATAGCGTACCGAGCCAGATTCAAGGTGTTGGTGTTGATTTATAAAGTCCTATACGGTCTGGGCTCCTCATACCTTGGGCACCTCCTCGGCTTCCGTGCCTCAGGGCGATCCCTGCGGTCTGCTTGGGACACCTTCCTGGAGGTTCCCCATGTTAAACGGGGGGCCACAATGGAGAAGGCATTCTCGGTGGCCAGACCGCAACTCTGGAACTCTCTCCTGGAGGAAGCTAGCCTGGCCCCGGATCTGATGACTTTTCGCCGAGCCTGTAAGACCTGGCTGTTTGCCCAGGCCTTCGGAGGGGAGGGGGGGATTTTTGCGGTGGGGGGGTTAATTATATATATTTGATGATGTTTTATGTGTTTTATTATTATTTTATTTGTTGTAAGCCTCCCCGGGATGCCGTAGGCATGAGGGGTGGCCAATAAATATAAATAAATAAATAAATAAAATAGATAAATAAATAAATAAATAAATAAATAATATTCATTTCCAGGCTGTTATTCACATTTTGGGGAAGCCCTACAGCTACCAAATATTCACAACCAAAAATGGATACAAATCTAATTTGGGGGGAAGGGGTATTCCATTTTTGTTTTTGGGGTTGTTTTTTTTTGTTTGTTTGTTTTGTCTTCTCCAGGGGCTTTGTATTTTCTTTCAGTTTAGTTATTTTGGGACTTTGGTCATTTTGGTATTTTGCTTGTGTCATTTTTGGTAATTGTGCATTCACATACAATATTGCTGGAATGATAAAACCAAAATACCAAATGACCAAAATGACCAAACTGAAAAAGCCAACCTAAGGGGATACCAGACAGACCACAAAAGGGTATTGTTTATTACCAATATTGCCATTGTCAATTTGAGTAGTAGTGCAGATTTGATAGATTTACCTGTTTTGGGAGGGAGGATGGGGGAGTACCCAATTCAGCTCTAGTTGGTAAGCTTGCATCTAGAGCTGACACAAATAGTCACCAAAATGAATATACCCTTTGAAGTTGTCTATTCAATCCAGTATTGATGAAGTGGATATTAACCACTGATCATTCTTGGCTCATCAAATATTCATTTCAGTTATTCAAGATAGGATATATTTTAGTTATTTCACAAAGGAGCATAAATTCCCCAATGAAGTAAATAAATAACTGCACTAGATTATCCAAATCCATAGATACCCCTTTCAGTCATAAATGTCACTTGAATATTCAGATGACGTATTTGAAATTGCAAATAATATCCTCGAATAACAAATCTATTGTCAGTTTTGGGTCTTTTGCATTTGCTTCACAGAAAATGAGGAGGGTTAGAGAAATAATTGCAGAGGGACCCTAGGGATCCAAAAGTGGTGGCAGTGGCCACATATGGCATCCATGCATTTGAAAACGATTGGACTAATTCACATTGCCTATTATTTTCCCAATGTACCAATGTCTTAAGAAAATTTGACCCCTTCCTGACTGCATGCCAAGCCACCTATCACAACAGCACAGAGACATGGGGTAAAGCTACACGATATACCTACTGTGCCTTGGTAGCCTTACCAGACAGTGTTACCATGTGATGCAGTCCATCATGTGCCCAGAAGCTGCCAGTTGTTCCCTTGCCATGTTGCAGAATGGGCATCTGGGTGATATGTGCTGCATCCTTAGAAAAAGGCTAGGGAGCCAGCGGGTACAGGTAGCAGCTTTACCCAGCTTAGGGGTAAGGCTGCCCAACACATGGTATTGTGCTGCCGCTAGTGTGCCCGATCCACATCTGCCCTGCCACATGGCAAAGTCTGATACAAGGCTTTGACTGGTGGGTGCTGTCTCCAGTCCCATGTGGCCATGTTACTTCTGGGCGGGAGAGTGGGCAGGCTGGAGGAGCGGAATGGGGGAGGGGCAGGTGGCCACTTACGTGGTCGGACTGCCCTCGATGTGGTGGGATGGCCAACAGTGGGCCACATACTTGGCTTTCCCATGGGGTAACTGACTGTATGCCCTGTTCCCTGCACTGGTGCTGAAGTGTAGTAGTAACAGAGATTAGGGATGTGTGAACAGAACGGAGTTTGGAAATTCGGTTCGGTTCGGTTTGAAAATCAAGTTTGGTTCGAAAGTTCGGTTTGGTTGACTGAACTATTCGAGTTTGATTGAATTCCGAACTTCCAAACCGAGTTCATACATTCAAAACCGTGTTTTTTTTGGCCTTCCAAACTGGTTCGGATTCGACCGAACAGTTCGGTCAAATTCAAGTTCGGTTCAAAAGTTCGGTTCGGTCGACTGAACTATTCAAGTTCGGTCTGAACTCTGAACTTCCGAACCGTGTTCGCACATCCCTAGCAGCGATTTCCTGCCACAAGATTTACAAGGATCGGGCCCAGCACAGCTTATATGGCAGCACCCACATGTGGCTGCACTTTGTCGAGACTGGTCCAAAGGCCACTGAAGACACTGGGGTTCTTTCCATTGTTGAACTTTGGCTCTGAGTTGCAGAACTAAAACCTTCTGCCTGTTCTTCACCTTTGGGAGATTTTAATGCCATCTTTTTGGAAAGGCCAAGCCAATAACCCCTGAAAATGCAACTGCATGTGGAGAAATGCAAAAATAATAAATTTGAGGACAACAAATCAAAACAAATAGTGCCCCTTGAGTGAAAAAGGGCTTTCAACAGAGTGGTCAAGGAGGAGATTTATGTGACGGTGACACAATTGGCCAAGTGGATGGCAGCAGGATATAGCACTCATTCATTGCAAAGCAGAATACTAATCAGAACAAGTGAGATGGTGAGCTCAATTCCAAAGCTAGTGTAAACTGCACAGAAGCAGTGCACGTGTACGCACATGCTGTTTCTGCATGGCACAATGGGCTATGAGGATACATGCATAGTTCCATGTGGTTTACATGGTGTAGCAGGATCCCACTTGACCATGGAGGAGGACAAATCTCGTGAGAGGATGCCTGGAGGGTCCTGAAGGAAGGAGACCTTGGAGCCTAGAGGTGAATTGTTGATAGCCAGCCACTGGACTGTCTTCTGACTAGGTTTGGCCTACGTTATAGACTGTAGCTGATGTACCATGACAGACCAGAGGTTTGATGCCTGGCTTGAGTAGAGCCTGTAATTAATAAACTGTGTTGATGTGGATCCTCTTGAATGACATTATACTTTGTGCCTAAGTGGTCCCCACTTACCACACGGTCAAGTGGGGACCTGCTACAAAAGTGGTGAAGAATGCAGGCACACCTTGATGGCTGTCATGCCAGTGTTTCCAAAGGTGGTACGTCTGGGTGCAAGGTAGAGTGAGAAGGATTACACCCAAAGGAGGCTTGTGCTGTGCAGAGAGATTACCTGGAGGAGTGCAAAAGACTAAACAGACAGCTTCAGAACTTGTGCCTAGCAATAGCAGCTAGAGGACGGTGCCTAGCAGTAAGGAACAAAATGGCAGCAGAAGGACTGCGCCCAGGGGCAGATTGGCCATTGACCCTACTGGGAGGATTCCCAGTGGGCCGGGCCAGCTGGGAGGACCAGTCTTGCGACCTGGGGTTTTTTGTTTTGTTTTTTGTTTTAATTTAAAAAAAATTCTCCCAACCCTCAGTCAGGTTGGGTTGGGACATGGGGGGGAGAGCTCAGGCCGGCCCATTCCAGGCTGCGGCTACCCCACCTTCTGGTGGCTCTTCTCGCTCGCTCCCTCGCTCTCTCACCCGCTCCCTCCCTCCCTCCCAGAAGTTGCTTACTTGCTTTCAGGAGGGAGGGCAAGACTCGTGGACAGAGCACCACAGCGGCACCATGCTCTGGATTCGGAGCATGGTGCCAGTGTGGTACTCAGAGTGGGCAGCCTCATCCTGCCCCACAGCACAGCCCAGAAGCAGAGGAGGCGAGCGGCAAGAGGCCCAGTCAGAGAAGGAGGAGGAGGAGAAGTGGAGGAGCCGGCGGTGAAGCAATGCAGAAGAGCCCAGTGGCAGCGAGACTGGGCAGCAGCAGGTGGGGCTTGGGTTTGGAGGGGGGCCAGGGTGGCGGGCCTGGATGGGGGCCGGGGGGGGTCAGGGTGCTGCGGGGTGCTGCGGGTGCCTGCTGGGACCGGCTGGCCTGGGGGGGCGGCTTGGGCCTCGTGGGGGGGGCTGGGGATGACTGGGGGAACCTGGGATATAAAACCAGTTAGGATGGGGGAGATAAAAAATTCAACTACCCACCCCCCTCCCAAAGACCCGGGTGAACAGCCAGATCTTGCATCTTTGCCAAAATACCAACAGGCTTGGGGCCAGGCGGGCCTCCTCCAGTAGGGAGTTGCAGAGACGTGGCCCGGCCACCAAGAATTCCCTCTCCATTGTGGCCCCCCGCTTAACGCGGGGGACCTCCAAGAAGGCACCCCCTGCAGACCGAAGGTGCCACTCTGGGGCGCAGAGGGCGAGGTGATCCCTGAGATATAAGGGGCTGAGAGCATGAAGGGTTTTATAAACCAATACTAGCACCTTGAACCTGGCTCGGCACGCTATTGGCAGCCAGTGCAGAGCCCGGAGCACTGGTGTTATGTGCTCCCAGCGACCCATCCCCGAAAGAAGACAGGCCGCCACATTCTGCACTAGCTGCAGCCTCTGAACCAGGCACAAGGGAAGTCCTACGTAGAGTGCATTGCAGTAGTCCAGCCTCAAGGTGATGAAGGCATGGATGAGGGAGGCCAGGTCTGGGCCGGAGATGAATGGACGCAGCCTCCGCACCAGATACAACTGGCGGAAGGCAGCCGGTCGGGGCTCCCAGAGGTGGCAGAGCGGCCACTCGAGGAACTGAGAACTCCCCCCCACCCTCTATGACACCGGAGGAGAGAGACTGGTACAGTCGGTTGACAGAACCTTTGTTCTCCTTTCATATACGCTGTGATTTTTTGCAATTCTCAAAGAGAGTACTTAGTTCTTGCCAGACTGTTGGAAGTAGAGGCACAGATGGATTTGGCCCGCTCATCAAGATCTGTCAGGTTGTTGTAAACAATGTGCACATTTATTTCTGTTTTTTCATATGAGGTCAGGGTGGCTGTCAGGGCCCATGGGGGTCAGAGATGGAAGTGGGGATGGGGACCCCAGTGCCTGACCTACCGGGACTCCAAGATTGCCACTGGCAGCGACACAGGACTTGTGGTGGGCGGCTCAGAGAGAACCGCGGAGGTAGGAAGCACCCCAGCCGAGCTTGGGAGACCCGTGCTGGGAGAGAACCCCGAAGCCACAGTTCCAGATGAGTTGAGTCAATTGGCCCCACGGCGCATGCGCAATGCCATGAAGTGGCCTGAGGGCTTAAGGGGCTCTGCACACTTGCATGAAGCAGCAGGGCAGGCCTCACGGTATTAAAAGGCAGTGGGCAACAGACTGCCTTGCTGGTGATAAGCTGTACTGTGTAGAAACTGGCCTAGTGAGTTTGTGGAGCGTGAGTCTAGTGAGTAAGAAGACTGGTGTGGTGAGTAAGTGTTGGTGTGGGTGTGGCAATAGTTCGTGTGCAAATGTGTGTGGCATCCCTTTAGCGTGAGTGGGTGTGTGTTTGCAAACCTCCCTTCCCAGAAGAGGACCTCCCCCTTGTCCTGGGAGTAAACCCTACCCCTTCCTTTCCCTGTGTGTTTCTTGGGTACCTGAGCCCCCTTCCTCCCACTTGTCCTCACTTCCTAATTCCTGCAAGCGTAGTGCGTGCGTGGTTTACCCCTGTCCTGGCACAGGGTACACGGCTCTAGTCCTGTGATGATCTCACCTGCTTCATTAAGGAGCCATGGGACACACTAAGATCCTGAGGACACTTTTTCCCAGAGGGCGAGACCCCTGCAGCAACCCCTGTTGGTGTGTGTATTGGTGGTGCCCCATCACCAATAGTGGCCACTATCCTGGGGGAAATTCTTCACTTGCAGCAATATCACTACAAGGGTAGGGTGGGGAAGCTGCCCTGAGCTGCTTTTCAGGAGGGGTGAGGTATAAATTATGCAAATAAATAAATAAATAACTTCAGAGGACTGACACAAAGTTGCAATGTCCAAAACTGAGGAACTGGTGGTCCTCTCACTTTCCTCCTCCAGGAAATCAATAAAATCTTGAAGGTGTCTGCTGTGAAATTGCATGGCTTCAAATCAGCTGTTCCATCTTGTTTAATAACTGGAGCTGGCGGGATAGAAGGAGGTTTGCCCTGCTCTAATAGAAATTGTCTGAAATGAGCCTTGCGGGAAGGGCAGGCAGTAAATGTCTGCTTCACTGCAATAACAAGCTCGTTCACTTGGCGGACGTTTTTTTCTCCATGCATCTCCCACAGGATTGAGGAGGTGGGCACTGCAAGTGACATGACCTGAATTCAGGAACAGTCCTCTGAAACTACGCTCCCAACATTTCACCAATAATGCCGTGTTGTCTGAGACAAATGCGGTGATTTTGTCAAATGGTGTCTCAAACGTCTATAGTGTCTCGACCACCGCCTGCCTCACTGTTTTGAAGTTCACTTGCTCTAGGCACCAGCACTCAATAAGCAGGGATGTTAATTCATTTGTGTGCTTTCCCAGCTCTTGCTGCCTGCTGATTTCATCGAAAGACATAGAAGCCAACGCAATTATGTTAATGACCTAGCGCTCCTCCGCATCAGAGGTTTCATCAACTACCATGATTAACCCAGGAGAAAGTTTCAGGTGTTCCCTGAGGTGCATGATGTGATTTTCAAAGATCTTCTGCAAAAATGTTTTATGAAGATGGTCAGGTTTTGGAATAACTCCTATTTTGCTTTTGAGGTGTGTTTTCATGGATGGATTGTCCAGGACATGCAAAGGCACATTAGCACCACAGAAGGCTTCGATGAGGCGGTACATTTCTGTTCTGCCGTGAGCCTGCTCTTCAGTGCTAACTTTGAAGAGCGCCTTTACTGTCTGCTGCAGTCTGGCTCTCTTTGCAACTGATTGTTGCATGTCTTCAGCCTTTCTCTTATTTCCAGCACTGTGTAGGGGCTCGTCACAACTTCCCTCCCAGGTATAGTCTACAGGTGTATTGCATGCAGTACAAAACATTAGTCCGCCACTCCTATGGAAAGTGTCCTTTGGGTACATCGAGCTTCTCTCTTTTGCTGTGGTCTTTCCAACTTTGCTCTTACATTGCTTGCTGGGAGACATTTTCTGTGGATCCAGTGGATTTCTGTGAATTCAGTGGATTATGACATTTGAGATGCAGACCAGCCTGCTAATAGTCTAATTCATGTCAAAAGACCGGCCTGTGGTCTACCTTTATTTCTTTCCGCAAGCCTTCCCATATTAAAACACTGGAAACCTTGAATATGAAAGTGAACCTTCAATCAAGTTTCTTGCAGAAGAATAACATCAAAGTTACAGAAAACCCCCCATAAAGTCAGAGTCCTTCCTGTTAGAGGCTAGCCCAGCTACATTCCAAGTAATCACCCGAATATAGTGTGAGGTATCCCACCAATTCCTGCTGAGTCAATCTGCAACTTTTCCCCTCTCATATCCATCAGAACTTAGTAAGGAGACCTCAAGAAGGTCCTTTGATGATTCATCAAATGGGCACCTCTGGGCACCTAATTTGTTCTCTGGGCACCTAATTTGTTCTTTGGAATCACCGCTAGACCCAAACCCCACTTCTACTTGCTTCTCTGGTAGTTTATTTAATTCTAACAATGCATTTATTGATTTGAGGAGGTGGGGTACTATCTCCTAGTTCAAAGTAATCAAAAAGTCTACATTTGTCCCAGTTTGCACTGGTCAAAATAGAGTAACTTGTTACTAGGTTTCTGTTATACACCCTACCTGGATCAGATTTCCCATCAACCTCATAGCATTTGCTACCTGAATTTACCCTCAAAAGAGCCAGTTTGACCACCGGGTCAGTGTGACCAAAGTCACTTTCCCCCTTCTGATTACTTTACCTACCTCATTAGAGGGAGGTATGCTTTTCTCCTCCTCAGGGACCTGGGCAACACTTATTTCCTTACTCTCGATAAATTCCATCTCTTCAAATTGCACTGAGTCTCTAGCTTGAGGCTCACTTTCATTTGGTTTAGACAAGGTATTTTCCCCTGGGCTTCCTACTATCCTATAGGTGGAAGAATTAGTACCCATATTCCTCCTCTGATCATCAGTTCTTATCAATCTAGACCTAACAGTCCCCAGAGGTCTTTCCCAAAAAAAGAATTGGGTCTAACATTCCTCTGGGTTTCAGGTATAGATTCACATTTTTGGTCCTCCAACTTAGCTTCTCCAGTAGTTCTACTAATATTTAGAGGTGCACTAGCAGGAGTTGGAAGATCCTTCAATGAAAAAATCTTAGCTGGATAGACACCCCTCAGTCTAAAGAGTCTACTCACATTAACTGCCCTACCTGCCAAATTTGTATTATTAAAAATGATTACCCATTTCTGATTTTAAAAATTGTTTCCCCTATGGGCCTGATTGCCCAAATGTCAGACACTACACAGTTTATATGGGCTATAGACCATAAGTGTTTTGTCACTAATTCTGCTTCTTTCCATCTAGGGATCACCCCATTTGGAAAAGGAAAGACTGTTAGTGGTACCGCACTTTGTGCTAGTACATAATTTAATTTACCACAATCTCCTCCTGTCTCTAAGCCCCTCCCTGGGGTACTCAAATTTCCACTTTTACTGCCTCTATGGTCCCCAGAAAATTGTTGATGTTCCATAGGCTTACCCTCCACAATATCAGTAAGAATTTTGAGCTGTGCAAAAATAAGCTCCATGTCCTACCAATTAGTAAAGTTTGGTCTGCAAGTCACTTTAGGTCAACCTTACCCCGCCTGGGAGAGCCTCCATGACCGTAGATTTGACAACTCTGGAATCTTTTGGCTCCTCTCCAAGGTATTTCTATTTCCCCACACACCCCATGGTAATATCTTGTCCACAGGCTCCCCACTCCCGCCTTTTGAAAAGGTAGGACTGGGGGGGGGGGGGGGTACCTTCAACATCAGGGTTCAGGCAAGAAAAGGAATTTGCAACCAAAATAGAAGGATGCACTATATGACCTCCATCATTTCCAGTTTCTTCCTAGGGCTGCAACCATTAATTGATTAATAGAACTGATTAATTGATTAATCTGTCTAAAACTGATTAAAATTTGTCCTTCCTCCCCCCGATTAATCAGTTAGCTGCCTGGACCTTCTGACACTCCATCATTCATGCTTTTGTTACCTCGAGACTGGACTACTGCAACGTGCTCTACCTGGGGCTACCCCTGGTGATGGTCCGGAGGCTGCAGCTGGTGCAGAATGCAACGGTCTGGCTCCTTATGGGGTTGGGTTGCTGGGAGCACATTACATCAGTGCTTCGTTCTCTGCACTGGCTGCCTACTTTTTCCTAGGTCCAATTCAAGGTGTTGTTTTTCACCTTTAAAGCCCTACCTGGCCTCGGCCCGACCTATCTATGGGACCGCCTCACTCTCCCGGTCCTTGATTGGCCCCTGCAGTCCACAGGGCGTGGACTTCTTGAAGGTCCTCTGAGTAATTGGGGGGTGACTATGGAGAGGTCGTTCTCAGTGGTCACACCTCGACTGTGGAACTCCCTCCCGGAGGAGGCTCACCTGGCCCCAGACCTGCTGACTTTTCATCAGGCTTGTAAAACCTGGCTGTTCCGCCAGACATTTGGTGGAGGGGATGGGTGAGGGAGGATGGGATGGGATTTGGGGGGGGAGGTTGAGGGCTAGGAGGGGTGGATTTTTGTTTTCTGTTTATATTTGTATGGCTTCCCCCTGAAGTGGTTTTAGAGTTGTGTTTTATATGTTGTATATATTTTTTTTTAAATTGTAAGCCACCCCAAGCTGCCTTGCAGAAGGGGTTGTGGTATAACATTGTATAATAAATAAATAAATAGTTCTGAGTCTGTAGCTCGAGGGGACATGTTCCAACAGAAGGCAAGTTTACTCAACACATGCAAATTAGGCGAATCTATGCAAATATATGTATACATATGTAAATGTATGCATATTTATGCACATTTTAATCAATTAATTAACTGATCGATTGTCAAAAAGCTTACTAGATTAATCAACTAAAATGTCTAGTCAGCTTGCAGCCCTAAAATTTAGCAAATACTTATCTAACTTTCTCTGCTTTTTTGGGGGGGGAACTATAATCCCCCTCACCATGGGCTCTTTTAATTTTGGAAGGCATTTGATTTACTAATTTCTATGACCCAGACATATTCCAGCACACAGGGATCTCCACATCAAATACCCACCCCTATACAATGTTTCAAGGAAAGAATGATCCCCGAAGGTAAAGACACCACAATTGCCCCACAATTAATAAATATTCCACAGAGAATTAAAACATAAAACAAACACCAGGACCCTAAACAAAGAGAATATCAGAGCGCTGGGGATATTATTAACAATTAACAATTTATATGTGTGTGTATGTATGTGTGTGTGTGTGCGCATGTGCGTATGTGTGTAAATTAAAACAAGCTCCTAATCCTTAAACAAAGATAAATCTCAATAATACAATACTGAATAAGAGCAAATGTCTGAAAATATTTGTACCATAAAACAAAAAAGCTCGAAGGCCCTAATTAAATATATATTTAATATATAATAGGCAAGCAACCTGATTATGAACCCTGGCTCTGTTGTTGGTTTGGTATATATATTTGGGCTGGTGCCCCCAGGCCAGCTCTCACAGAAATACCCGCAGAGAAGAGGGTCCAGGTGTAAGCACTCAGTTCCCAGGGAAACAGCAAGCTAGCAGCCCTTGCAACTCAGGAAGCAAACAGCTACAGGTAATCCCCAATACAATTAATTAGGGATGGGACTTTCAGTTTCAGATTAAACTAGTACTATTCTGATTTTTTAAAAATTAATAAATGTGAGTCTTCTGAGGATCTGAGGACTGGTCTCGAGTGTTCAGGTATTCAGAGAATACCTGGAATTCAGAGGGGGAGAGAGGAGGGGGGCAGAGAAGGCCTGGGGTGGGGGAAATCTGGTAGGATGGAATAGACCACTGGGAACCAGGGGAGCAGGGGTGGGTGCCTAGTGGTGGTCAGGGTCGGGGACTTATTCACTGTAGGGGGTCCCGCAAAATGTGGCCTCTTCCCAGACTGGTAAATTAAAAAACAAACAAACTGGGCATGCTCAGAAGGACCTGGATGGCCACTTCTAAGAATGCTCAAACTTTCCAAGATGGTGATGGCAGTGTCAACATGCTGCGGGTGCCATCTTGGATGTGGCCAGCCAGTTCTGGGCATGCTAAGAAGCACTGGACATGCTCAGAAGAACCAGCTGGCCACATCCAAGTTGGCATCCATAGCGTGCTGACACTACCAGCGCCATGTTGGAAAGGTCTGAGCATGCTAAGAAGGGGGCATTCAGGCCCTTCTGAGTATGCCCAGTTTTTTTTTAAAAACGTAGCAGTCCAGGAAGAGGCCACCATTCACAGGACCTCACCCCCGCACCTGCCCCCCCCCCCATTTAAGTATCCCACCCCTGACCCCATCTCTAGGTCCCCGCTAACCCACCCAACCTTAAATACTCCACCGCTAGGCCCCCACTCCCTCCTTCCCAGGCCCACGCTGACCTATTCTCTCCCTCCCCTGGCCCCTGCTGCCCTATTCCCTCCACCTGCTGCCCTCTGTCTCCCTTCCCTGCACTTGGCCAAGGTTTGGCCGAGTCCCAAATATTCCGAGCAGGTTCCTGGAAATTTGGTACTTGGCAAACCAAGGCCAAATGTCCCGTCCCTCAGTAAATTCTAAGGAAAATTGAGGACCAAATTACACACATAGATAAAGCGTAATGACCCCCAAAAGGCCATTACGGTTTAATCTGAAGCAGGTCATAAATCGGTCTGCCATTTTCAGAGCCTTAGATTTTGGATCCCCACCCCCCTGGAACCCTAGCATGTACGTACCAGACTCAGAGGGTTTGACTGAAACTCCGCTGGCCTACCGCTGCTGTTGGGGGCCTCCTGGCAGACTCCCTCACCACAGTGCACTGCAGAGCTCCCAGCACACATGTGTAAAATGGCCACTGGGGCCATTTTGTGCATGCAAAAAAAGGCCGCCACCCTTAACCAAAATGGCGGCAATGTCATTGTGGCCACTGCCCTTTTGGTTAAGGGCGGTGGCCATTTTGCACATGCACTCTGTGGAGCAGGGTGCTCAGCAGCACACTGCAGTAAGGGGGCTGTAGTCAGGCAGTCAGGAGGCCCCCCCACAGCAGCAGCGGACTGGCAGAGCTTCAGTCAAGTCCTCTGAGGCCGGTAAGTACATGCCAGGGCCCAGGGGAGTGGGTATGGGGTGGGGGGTATATAGGGCCCTGGGGGATGGGAGGGAAATGTTTTAGAGGTTTCCATGGATTTAAATATGGAACTGAAATATGGACCCATAATTATATCAGTAAAAACCATTAAACTAAAACCAAAACACTGAGTCCATAATTCGGCCCAGTTTCCCACACCTACAATTAATATTTAAGTGACATAGTAAAATGGCTTTTGTATGATCAGTGATATACTACGATTATCCTTGTCCCCCAACCCATGACATTTTCATTTCCTTTTCTATCAGAGTCTGGATATATATAGGATTGCTGAACACATTCTCTCTGTTTCAGAGAAAGATAGTCTATAGTCCTGGGGTACTCTTGAACTTAAATAAAACAAGAGAGAGACACTCAGTTCACAGACATTAATATGACATTTCCAGAAGCTAGCAGTGGAAGTTTTGCTTTGGGCCTCAAACATTGTAAAAGTGTGGCTTTTTTAGCTGGATTCCCCTGTAGGATTTCAGAAGGTTAACTTACATAGGCTAAGATAATACCTTTATCACTACAATACTAAGACTGTTAAGGCACAATGAGGATTTTTTTCCTCCGGATTTCCAAACTGCAGTGACAGCAATGAAGTCACATCTACTTAGTGAAATATAAAGATGACTTCTTTTTTTGCCCTTTTTTTCATTTCAAAGATCTTTCTAGCTCCTGGGCACTAATTTCCATTTCATTTCTCTCACTGATGGCAAAGCTGAATCCCCTGAGAGAGAACGAAGTGTAAAGACAGAATCTGTTCCCTTTGCTAGTTGCTGTAAGTTCTGGTCAGGTAAAACGTACCCATGTTGCATTGGCTAATCCCTTTATGCCCCCAGATTTTGTTAGCTTCTGCAACTCATCCCCCAGGCGCAGCCCACCAAAACTTAGGACCTTTTTAAATAAGCAGGATTTCTCCTACAGTTTAAACCTGCGGTGCTTGGACACCTCCACAGTGGGGCTTTAGATGCTCCTCCATGAACCGGAAGTCACCCAGGCGCCATTGGAAACAGCGGTGCTGGGCGAATTCTGGGTGTTTTGAGATGCAGCATAGATATCGACTTATCTATACCGCATCTCAAAACGCCTGGGAGTTACCTGGTGCCGCTGTTTCTAATGGCACTTACCTCACTTCTGGTTCACGTAGGAGCGTCTAAAGCACCCCAGCGAAGGTGTCCAAGGGCCTCAGGTTTAAACTGCAGGAGAAATCCCGCTTGTTTAAAAAGGCCTTTAGTATTTCAATCACTTGAATGTATATTACAAAATCAGATCTCTCAGTCAAGACTGAAATGAATATCTTCAATGATTATTATATTGTTTTACTTTCTCTGAGCAAAACCGAAAAGACCAAAAACCGGACAGTCAAATTACCAGAACCCCCAAACAAATAAAACAGCTGAACGATGAAAGAAATAGATATGTGAATATCCGTTTTTATTACTGATATCAGCCACATCTGCGCAGGTCTGATGTGGATTCCAAGCAGCACAATGCATTCCCAATGGACATGTGTGTGGGTTGTGCGCATGTTGTGCACAGGTTGTGTGTGGGATCCACAGGGCATGGGATCAGTCCCACTAGTAAGATATTGGGGGGGGGGGGTTATCCAAAAATGGGAATAATATCCACAGAACCCACTATTCAACACCACACTAAACCGAGCTCTAAAATGCAGTCTGCAACAGTCAGCGATAATGGGGAAAAGATTTATGACAGGTTTTTCACACAAATGCATTTTCCAGTGCACTAGCCCCCTTACTTGCAGCGTTCCGCCAGAAGAAACTGTGCTTCGGTTCAATATTACGGTATCGGTTCCGCAATTTCTGGATTTAAATACGGATTTGTATTATGGATCAGTATTTCATTCAATTAAAAACTATAACGTAATTTAAAAAATAAATAAATCACTGTGCATTCACAAATGGCAGCTGGGCCATTCTGTGCTTGCGAACCCTTTTCCAAACTGGTGGCATTTTGGGAAAGGGCAGCCAGTCTGTGCCTGCACCAAATGACCAGTGCGCATGTGCAGACCGGCTGCCCTTTTTGAAAATAGCGGTGATGCTGCCACTCCCATTTTGAAGAAGGACATGCATACGCAAAATCCATTTTGTGCATGCCCAGTTAGTTTTTATTTAAATCGAACTGCAATGGGTTCACTGTTGTGATTCAGTACGGATTAATCCATAACTGCCCATTATGAACAATTACGGGTGATATCCTAACCAAATTTCCACCCCTACCCCTTACCAGGGCCGCCATTCCAGATTTCAGTAGGGATGGGGGAGGGCAGCAATGTCACTGGCCTATTGTGACTGGCCTTTCATTTAAAGGGCCAGAGGTGTAGGAAATCCTGGAACCTGATCAGCAAGGAGTAGAAAACATTGGGGGGGGGGGGATGGAGTGTCTACATTTCCCCCTCTTGTCCTCTCCGGAATAAGGTGTGTGCACAGAGTGGGTGCTCAAACACCACACACAATAGGTGTAGAGTTGAAACAAATACCTGCAAAGCCAGGTAAACCTGTCAAAATTGTGGTACTCAACCCAACCCTGTACCCAATTAGTGCCCGATGAGCTACTGGATAACCGATTTACTGGGCTTCCAGGACCTATTCTTTGACTTTCTATCCCAATTCCTGTACCAATTTTAATTTTTTACTGGTTGGTACAGATTTGTATAATGGTAAATCGGTAATGGTAATAGTCAGTAATTTTTTTTTCCCTTTTGATTGGGTGCCCAAATACTACTTATCATTTCTATAGAGCTACTAGGTGGATGCAGTGCTTTACAGTCCCAGATTTTTAGAGACAGGTCCCTGCCCAGTGGGTTTACAATCTAAGGCTGCTTTTACACAAGCGGCAGGATGCAGCACGTTGAAGAACGCGTTTCTTGAAAAGCCCAACAGGGTGCAGTTAGATGCACCAGAAGTAACCGGCCGCCATAGGAATCATGACTCATGCAGTCTTTTTGAAGGTGCATTTGGGAAGTCTTGATATCGGGGTTTCCAAAATGCACCTTCAAAAAGACTGCGTGAGCCACAACTCCTGGGGGGGGGGCTATTTCCGGTGCATCTAAATGCATCCCATGGGGCTTTTCAGGAAGCATGTTCTTTAACGCGCTGCATTTGACCACTCATGTAAAAGCGGCCTTAGATGGACATGGGTGAGGGGAACACAGATATATTCCCATTTTACAGATGGGGAACTGAGGCTGAGAGTTTGTGACTTGCCCATAGGGGTGTGCATGTTGTTTTTGTTATAACAATGAACATGACAAATAATAATACTGAAAATAGAAACCAGAAATAACATTTTGAAAAACACTGGGGAAAAAATGAAAAACACTGAAAAACACTTTTCAGAATATATATTTTTTGTTTCTTATTCAATTCTAAGTAAACTTGGGGAGATTATACCCCCAACAGAGGGTGCTATATTTATCAATTTTCAAAATTATTAGTTAAAGTAAACCAATTTTAGAAGCAATTGAATATTGTAATTTTAAGAAAAGCTCCATACACATTAATGGCTACAACTTCTTTATCTTCAATCCAATTTGAATGAGACCTGTAAATATTATGTTACTCCACAGGCTTAATACTCCTGCCAATTTTTAGGAATATTGGATAAAGGGTCCTGATGGTATAAGACATTAACTTGAAAATACATTTCCAGCTGTAACATTTTTATATTTCATCCGGTTTACAGGACATTTGGCAGAAATCTATTGCATACCTTCACTGTCATTTCTGCTAAACTACAGGACACATTAATGAAGGGACACAATTTTATAAGCAATTGAAGTTGTCCCCTTGAAGACCATTATTAATATTCAGATAAATAGTAGCACATGCAATACCAGTCAGAGGCAGGCACCTGGCCTGACAGGGGAAGGGAGGCTGTAGGAGGGAGAATTTGGAGCAAGCCAACAGTCTGACAGACACATTCACTGCCCAATTACTGCATGCTTTCATCTTTACAGGACCAATCAGCAGTGACTTTGAGGCAGGCATAGGAGGCAGTCCTGAGGCAGGCATAGAAGGGACATAACTGGAACTTTGGGGATAGCATCCCAGCAATAAGGAGACATAGGGTGTTTTTACACACACATTTCTCCTGCATGTTTGCTGTTATATCCTGAACTTTATGTGTGTCTAAATCACTCACCCAGATCTTAAAAA
The DNA here is from genome assembly GCA_003113815.1 of Sphenodon punctatus. Classification (NCBI taxonomy): domain Eukaryota; kingdom Metazoa; phylum Chordata; class Lepidosauria; order Sphenodontia; family Sphenodontidae; genus Sphenodon; species Sphenodon punctatus. The sequence goes on along the minus strand of QEPC01000493.1, from coordinate 4,496,712 downwards.
CATCCAACTCTTTGAACTTCTGCACAGAGCTTCTCCCAGAACGTTTGTGTGTAAAACATTCTCCTGGTAAACTGATTTGCTCCAGGCATCTGTGGTCACTTGGTTTCCATGGCAGCCTGTCACGTCTACAGCTGCGGCTACTTTAGGCTGCCTCAGGGCAGTGTTTGTGTGAAGAATGCATCCAGGTGCCTCAGGGCAGTGTGTGAATGCATCCAGAACTTACTTGTGGACTTGTAAACCCAGAATATTGAAAAATACGGAACTTTAAGGTGTGTGTAAAAATGCCATAGTTTACACATCCAGGCTGGCCAATTATCATCACAATCACATCCTGCAGCACTGTGACAGAGGATGTACAAAAGGCTCTATTGGCTCTTTCCTAAACAGATGCTTCTGACTTCCCAGTAACAATTTGAGGAGAGATGTTGGGGTGGTCACAGCACAGAATGAGGATATTTGATTGACATTTCTGCTGGCCAATTGGCATCACAAAGCGATCTTATACCACAGTGAAACGTAAGAGAATCCCTGGCATAGGCTCCTTCTCTGCATATGCTGTGTAGGCATATAAAATTTGGACCATTGATCACATCTTTCTGATATTTGGCAGAGATAATCGTGAAAGTATGATATACAGTCCTGTCAAATTCCATGTTCACTGGTTGGACTACAAAGATGTTATAGTCAGACGTACTTTTATAAGTTAATTGCTTATACCTCCAGGACCCTTTATCCAATCCTTCTTAAAGTTGGTAGAGATAGTAAATATTGGAAGGGGTATAAACTTTCAAAGTTGCATCTACATTAAATGTGAGGCAAAGGAGTTACAGCTAAGAATATATATGAAGATTATTGCAAAATAATATAATTCGACTGCTTATAAAATTGGATTCCTTCAGCCAATATTTTAGTATTTTGGTACATATAATGCCTTCCATTGGAGGTAAAATTCCTCTATGTTTCAGTCAAATATAATGATGAACAAACGAATTACAGCTAAAAATGTTTTTTCTATTGAAAGCAATAAAAAACAAAAACAAAAACGAAAATAGGGGTGGGACTCCAGGCCAATGATTGGTTTCAGTTTCTATCAATGTCTGCTTCCCTGTGTTTCGGCTCTCCTACCAGTGTCGGTTTTACCGGTGTCGGATCTTTTCCATTGAAATCAATTTGAAATTTTCCCATTGACTTCAATGGGAAAGCCTCCAACTCCAAGACACAGGGGAGGCCGACACAAAGAAACCAAAAAACCCTCCCAGGGCATCCCCCCACCATGCTCCTGGCCTCGGAGGGTGGGGGTGGGTATCAATTACGCATCTGGACGTATGGGCAGAATGTCTTCCCTCCTCCAAGATGGTGCCGATGCTGTCAGCGCCATTTTGGAAGAGGACTGTACATGCACAGAATGGATTCGGTGGCCATTTTGTGCATGGGCAGTGAAGAATGAAGATGCTGCAGACTGCCAGAAATCTTCAGAGTTCCTGGATCAGCATGCGACCTAGAAGAAAAGGAAAAGAAAGAAGATTAGAAGAAAAGAAGAAAGAAAGAGAAGAACCGACTGCCCGGCAGAGGAGTCGACTCCACTGCCAGTGGATGGGTCTCCTCTGCTGCCAGCGGGAGCTGGTTCCGTCACCGAGCAGCCAGACCTGGGAGCAGAGTCGGCTTCCACCGGCAGCCAAGGAGAGCCAGCCACCGGCAGCAGAGCCGGCATCTCAGGCGGCGGCGGCCATCACCCCCCACCCTCTTTCAGGACCCAGGACCACAAGTAAGACGCATGGCTTTAGGGATCCCAGGGAGGGGTGTAACGCCGGGCCCCAGTGTGTGGGAGTGAGGGTGTTAGGGGTTATTGATCCCCACCATCCGAGGCCAAGAGCAGGGTGAGTGCCACTGCCTGTGCCCCGCGGGTCACGGCTCTTCCCATTGAAGTCAATGGGCAGCATTTCCCATTGACTTCAATTGGAAGATCTGAGATCCGACAATCGGGCACTGAGAGGGCCCAATTTTCAGATCTCTCGGTTTTAAATTGAGAGTGGCATTATCGGCCACTCTCAGTTTAAACCAAAACCGAAAGTTCCATCCCTAATATTTATGAAAATGAAAACGACAGATTTAAATAACGAAAAATACATGGGTCCCTGGTGCACACCTTAGCTTGAGGCCACCCAGTGAGTCCATGGCTAAGGCTGGATTTGACCCTTGGCTTCCCAGGTCCACGTCCAGCACCTTATCCACTACACCACACTGGTTTCCATGATACCAGTACTTGGGGACTGATCAGGCACCTGATAAACTACTTAGAAATGCAGGGATTATTCATGGATAGCAAATTTACTACCCATTTCAGCTTTAAATAGCTGTGGTCTACAAAGCTTGAGGCTCACTGCCACAGACAATGGCCATGGCAAATACGTTTTGTGACTTAGCAGAGACTATTAGCAGTTATGGAGTTCCACCCTTCCTTGCATCTCTCGCCTCCAATACATTGGTTGCAGTAAGGAAGGAGAGGCAGTAGCTCAGCCACATTAGTAATGACTTAAGCAGAGCATTCTTCTTCAGATGCCAGGGGTGATTAGGGACCGCTCAGGAGGAAACAAGCAATTGAAGTCCTAAGACAACGGTGCCTGTGTGATCAAAAAGAATTGCATCGGAAAGGTCTTCACTTTTTGAATTCCAGGAGAGCCCATTACCATCAATTTGTTCAAGGAGTTTCCCTGCCTTTTCAACCTTGATGTATGATCACTGGTGGCTTGTAGCAAATGTTTACATGAAAATGGCTTCCTGATTAATTGAATCCAGCTTAATAGTCAGCAGAGACGTGTAGCCTTCAGAACAGGTAGGAAGCTATTTAGTCATCTCACTTATTTATCGGCTCACCTGTGGCTTACATTACTGGCAGCACTGGAGTGTGCTTCAAGCATTAATGAATCTGCTCTCACAAGCCTCCTCTGAGAGAGGGGGCAGGGGGGGGAAGACATATTATTGTCCCCGCAGCGCAAAAAGAAGATGGCAGACACAACTGTTCAGTTCGAAAGGCCACAACTCTTTATTAACTATAACTTAGGCCCCTTTTAAAGAGGTGGCATTTTCGCCAATTGCTCCATGCATAGGGGGGCGGTGGAGGTGGGTGTAGATGTGTGGGGATGCATGAGTCACGGGAGCATGCACCCACACATTTACATGAGACACTCCCCTGCGTGGACGATGGATGGATGTCCATGCATGGGAGCGTCTTGTGTAAAAAGGGTCTTAATGTGGAAAGGTTTCCCCACATTGTATTGTATTTTAAATTATTTTAAATTGTTTAACTTGGTTTTTTTAAATTTATTATTGAATGTTGTTCACCGCCCCGGGCTGCCCTGTGGGCAGGAGAGGCGGGATATAAATTTTAAATAAATAAAATTAAAAAAAAAAAAAGGAGGAGGAAACAAAAACTCAACAACAACCCCTGACAAATGGCAGGTCCATACATTACCAAATTGCTGGGAAGACACCGCTGCCCAGCCTTAATCCAGCCAGGACTCCAGATCTAACAGAGTCCCGAGGAAGGGGTGGCCATTGCTGCTGAGCCAGGGATCAGTAGACTCCTACTTAGCTGGTGCTGTTGGCCAGACCTTCAGGGCTACAGTTTAAGTTGTGGGTCAGTTGTCCCCTAATCAGTGGCCCTCAAACTGCCACCTCTTAATTGGTTCCTCAATTAATTTTCCTTTGTACCATTACCAAATTTCCAATGCCTTCCAGAGGTTCCGCAGAACTTTGGACCTCTGCTAATACCCGAATCTAGAGTCTCTGCAGTAAATAACCATACTTGAATGCACCCTCCAGTCATGAACATGTATCCCACAGGGTGACAGCATTACAGGGAAGGCAAAAAAAACAAACAACTGATTCTCTGGCCCGGCCAATCAGCATGGAACCAGGAATAATTCCTTCCCGGCCGCAATTATGGTGACCAGCTACTCTCGTAGTGCCAGTCGAAGTGGGTGGATGTTCAGCTTCGCACACCACACACCTGGACTGTACACAGGAAAGTGGTGTTGCCATTGGAGCCATGGTGTTGCCATGCTGATGTCACTCACATGGACAGCATCAGGAGCCCTTCAACAGACAGACCCACATGTGGGTCCTGTGGGCGGGGGGTGGGGGGCAGCTGCCAGCCTTCCTGCATTCCAGTTCTGCTCTGGGAAGCCCATCACACAGGCAGAATCCCAGGACTCCAGACCTGCGGTAGCAAGATCTGACCGCCAAATAAAGCTGCCACCACCACCACCAACAGGCATCTGTTGGAGCAGCGGTGGGTCCTCTATTTCAAGCTGGGTCCAGGCTGGAGGTAGACCAACATGATAATGCAGCCAGGGGACACCAGGGCTGATCCTCCCCCCTGGGGGTCTCCTTCAACAGCTGGTGGGTGAGAGGCATGCCCTCGCCTTCCACCCATCAGCTATTGAAGGAGACCCAGGGGAGGAGGAACTAGACCAGCAGGAGATGAGGGGGGTAGGGTCCTTGCCAGGAGAGTAGTGCTCTGCTCCACAGCACAGATTCCCCCGTGTCAATTTCAAGCCAGGAAGTTCTTCCTGGCTTGACACTGACTAGGTTTTTCTCCCTGGCAAGGATCAACCCGCATGTCAATTTCAAGGCTTCCCGGCGTCCATCCTGATATCATGGTATCTGAGTGATCTGGTATCTGATTGGATACCAAATGGTATCTGGTTTAGTATCCACTGGCTATCTGGTTAACTAGATTACCATTTACAAGTTGTGGTTTCACTTTTATTTACTCCCTCCCTCTATCTGGATTGGTTTGGTTTTTTGGCAATGCATGAAATAGTCAAAAGTCATAGCTAATATTTGGGTTCAGCGGTTAACCACCATGTTTAGCAGATCATTACTGAATTTGATTAGAACAAAAAAATGGGTGATTTGGTTCTCCCAAAATTTTGCTTCTCGATTCAGTTTTGGGCCATTTGGGTTTTTTGCATTGATTCCCCTCCCCCCCCCTGCCCGAGGTTTTTTTCAATGCAAAAAACCTGGGGAAAACATTAAATGCAAAAAACCTAAATCAAACCAAATTGAGAACTGAAATTCTCAGAGAACCAAATTCGAAAAAAACAAATCAGAAATTTGCTCCAGAGTTCCATCTCTATTGGATATTAACTGCAGATAATGTTTTGCCTATCTCTTTCAGCTCTAGCCCTAGATAACTCAGAGGAGTAGGGGTTTCACTAGAGCCTAGAGAGGATGCAGTAGTTGTAAAACCTAACCAAGAGATTTCAAGTCAAAACCAGAGGGGTGATACACTTACAGCCACAGTCTATGAGGCTAATCATTTCAGCCTGACCTAGATTTCAGCTGCTACCTTAGAGAAAAAACCCTCTTTTCTCCTATTATAAGAAGCCTGAGCAGTCCAGCTTAACAAGCTCCCTAGCGCCTCCATTTAAAATGTTATTTTATTTTGGGAATGAAGGGAACAGAAATCTATCAACAACTGAGTTACAAAAGCAACTGCTTCCCTCTCGTTAAACAAGAAAACCGGAAAACAATGTACAATTAGCCATTCAATTTTACCCCCCTAAAAAGTGGGGGGGGGATCACACCAACATTTATTAAGTCCTAAAAGAGGCTCTAAATGCATGCCAGGTAAATTGCTCTTCATCAACCTAGGTTATTTCACTGTTTTTGAAAGAACAAAGAAAATCAATGCCAAAACCCCAGCCCTGGCAAAGGGAACCCACATGAGGTGTGGGTTATGCAGTTGCCTCTATGACCCAGCTGGAGAGCGTATGTGAATTAATTACAGCCCGGCTTGAGCCAGATTCTTTAGGTGAGGCTAGCTATTGAGCAGTGTACTTCTATAGGAGGACCTCGGGCCAAATCCTGCACTCAGAACCTGTTTCTGTACACACACACACAGAGCTCACATAGGCAGCTCTGTTACTGAGCTGAGCTCTACCCTCTCTCATGCACTCTCCTTTCTACATGGGAGGGTCAGCTGGTAAGCTCCACTCCCTCCAAAATGGTAGTGCTTAAGGCTTAGTCAAATCAAGTGTCTAGGAATGGGCAGTGCTGCTCTTCCTTTGCACGCCATTTTCCTTTTCCTTTGGCACCCCACACTGCCTCCGGCTCCTTCCTTGTCCTGTCATGCCCAGTCCTGCTCCTCTAGCTTTTCTCCCAATACTCATAAAACTGCATATTTAAATTCATACGAACTTATGCAAATCTACCTTTTTGTTTGTAAAGGCGGAGGGATAGGGGATGGGGGGGTGGGGTTGGGTTTGGGATAGGGTTGTGAGGGGAGGTTGGATGTGGCACATGTGGAGGTGGTATTGGGTGGGTTTTGTGGGAAAGTTGGAGGTTTGGGCGTTCTTTTCACCTTTTACTGTTTTTATGGACGTTTTATTATGCTTTTATACATGTTTGGGTGCAATCCTGCTGCCGGCTTACACCGGTGACAGGCATAGTAGTGATCTGGGCAGCGCACACATGCGCCCCGCGCGCACAGCAATCAGCGAGGGGCAACGGCGCGACCCACACTGCTACGAACCCCAAGCCCACACGGGGGATGAAGAAGACACGGGTCCTACTCCATCCACCAGGCTTTGGGGTGTTTAGGCTATGGGGGGGGTCGCATTGTCCCACGTGACTTGCAGTGCTGGTGGGGCACGTGTGTGCCTGAGCTCCTGCCGTCTTCCACTGCACCTCGGTAGACACAGTTTCCAAGGGCCACAGGATTGCATCCGTTTATGTTGATATTTGATTTCTAAGTCACGCCAAGCCAGGGAAGGGTGGGACAACAAATTTAAATAAATAAATAAATAATCTCAAAACGTTATCATGATCTTGTCCCTTCCTGTTGACCCACTGGATTGGAGAAGCCAAGAATGACTGGACAGAGGGTGGCTACATCAATCCATCATGTACTACCGTTCAAAGAAACTGGATTACCTAAACTTAGAAAGAGCCTGGGATGGACTCGAGGCCATAGCTATAATAGAGACAGGCAATACAGTTGTACCTGGAACCATACAACAATGGGCACCATGCTCTCTGATGCAGCTGTATCCTCTGCTGCTGTGATGGGGAGCAAGAGCTTCCTTTCCATCTACTTCACCAGGGCCCATTTCATACTGATTACTCCTGGATGGACTTTGACATTCTCGGGTTGTTGCGAGGATAAATGCACTCATTCTACAAGAATGGGGTCCATATAAGTCCATGCTTGAGACAGACAGAAGGGACCCCAACCACAGGACATGAACCTGCAAACAAGATTTTAAATCAAGCTGGAACAAATAGTCTGAAAAATGGACATATTTGTCAAATATTTCAGTAAGGGACTGAAATCCCCAAAGAAATGAATATGTTGAGTTCATTTCAGGAGTGAATACTTATTTGGATATTCAGATAGCTATCCGAATATGCAAAGAATAATGGTGAATGTGAAATTTGCTATTCATTTCAGCTCTACATTTAAACTGCTTGAAAGTTTCTATTAAGTCAACCATATCTTACTGAGCAGGAAGAAATAATGGTCCTTTTCACACAGACACTCTAACACTGATAAAATGGGTGTTACATTTTATTATACATGTTGCAGGCTGCAGGTGTGCTCTATGGGTGCCCTGCAACATGTATAATAAAATATAACACCCATTTTATCGGTGTTAGTGTCTGTGTGAAAAGGGCCAATTAGAAAAGTCCTCTACAGTGAAATCTCATTTACCTCTGCATTCCATGTCAAATACATAATTAATTGTGAACTAATTAGATATGCATCAATTAACTTTCATTGTGCTCCTTTGCTACTCAAAAGCTAACTTAGGAGGCATTCTTTACAAGTTGTTGAAATCAATGGCAGTCTTCCCCTGAATAAGGAATGCTGCGTAAGCCCCTAAATAAACAATGTGTTACTGAATCACAAACATTAATATTAAACTAGTGTTAGCTACTCTATTATTGATAGTTAGACGCCCATTGGAACGATGCTAATGGCAAGTGTCATCTGGCCAGCTGTAATTACAAGGAATGTCAGAATCAAAGCTGATAATTGGCCCTAAACGTTGCTTTGAAAAGAGCTAGCCAACACTGACAACATATTGAATGTAGAAATGAAAATAAAATCTATTCCTGACCACCCTTTGAGTTCTTCAGTCACTTTATAGGATCTAATCTGGGATCCTTCAGTTGATTACAGCCTTTGCAGCTGTCTCTGGGGGTGTTGGGATGCGTCATGCAATAAATATCCTTATGGTAGAACTTGGCACTACAACGTTGTTCTGGCATTTAGAGTGGCTTGCCTGCCGAAGTATATTTGGTTTGCTTTTCTTTCTCCTCATACCATACCAAGATCCAAAAGAGTTTTTTTTTTTAAAAAAGGTATCAGTTAGGACATTATTTGCTTTAATTAAAAGGAGAAAGCAGAAGAGTAATAGCAGTCAATAAAAGAAGTTTAAGCCACTGGAAGTCACAAGGTTCACTTGGGGTTCACTCAGATCAATCATACCTCGGGGCTGGTCCCCTATAATATGCCTCCTTTTTTATTTTTTCCTTTATCAATGATTGCCATATGCTGAAATGTTGACATGCATCATTGTCTTCTGTGTTTATGTTTATGTTGTATGTTATGTTTGTGAACAATGACCAATGGTTACGTTCTGAATAAATTTGAATTTGGGATCAATCATACATCTCTTGCCACATGCAGCTCCCTGCACCTCTCTTCCACAAAACTTGGGTTCTACTGAAAAAAATCATCACCTTCAATAGCTCCAACCAGATTATAGCAGAAGTCTTGTCTCACTCTAGTAAGATAGATACAACATTAAACAGCATTAACTCTAGTAAGATAGAGATAACTAACTGCTATCACATCAAAGATCCCATTTTGAAAACCATCATGTGAAATGCATGGAGGATATGTATCGATGCGGAACGTTATGTGACTTTTGGTGTTGTGATCCCCAAGTTATAGCAGCTCAAACTTAATGGAGAATGGATTTTTTTAAAAAAACCAAATTCTTCCAGCCTTTTTTGTGTGTGTCTTTTTTAAGTTTCTGTTCAACAGAGAATTTGCACTTCCTCTTTTCTTCCAATTGGATTTTCTTTACGAGTGATTAATGCTTTGTTTGTTTCTCCTTTCTCGTGATGCATGAGAACTATCCAGAGTCTGGCTGCTGTTCTGAAATCCTAGCTGCAACCTCTTCTTGCTTCTTTAAAATTGCTGGGGATAGAGAAATGCTGGGTCAGTCTCACAGTCCTTCTGATGATCTAGCCACCTCACAGGACTGAGGCATCACGCTTCTCTGGCTGTATGAGCTATCTAAGGTGTTGCTAAACCAGTCATAATCCACCTGGGTTGTGATTAGGGGTGAAATGAGCAGTTAAATTGCTGCTTACGAGCATTTCTCACAATCTGCGTACTGGGACAGAGATCTCGGTGAGACACATTTAAAACAAATAAAATAATTGTGCATGTGCGACAGGGCCATTGACCCATTTTGCACATGCAAAAAAATGCTGCTGCCCTTAACCAAAATGGCGGTGATACTGTTGCCACCATTTTGGTTAAAGGCAGCATATGAGCATGTGCAAAATGGCCACTGCTCTTAAACTAAAATGGCAATGATGCTATCGCCACCATTCTGGTTAAGGGCAGTGGCCATTTTGCTCATCTACAACCCAGCCTAGTGGCTATTTGCATATGAGCAATGATTTTATTTTCTCACTGAGAACTCAGTGAAGATATTCTGGTGCTTGATTGGTTCATCATCCCAGGACAAACCAAGGACCTGGATTTCGACAAGTTATCAAGTAATCTTAATATCTCATTTCATCCCTAATTGTGAGAAACATTTTGCTGAACCGAATAGTATTTCCGGGTATTCTGACCGATTTTTGAAGTTCCGAATAGTCGGTCCAAGTAATCGGAGGCAATTTGGTGTTCTTGCCAAAGCTTCAGACTTCAGAGAGCAAAGTACAGAATGTCAGAAAACTTTGGATACTTCTGAAAGTTGTTGCAAATTTCTTGAACCCACAGCCAAAGCACTAACCAGAAAAGCAGGCTAGCAAAAGTGGGTCAATCGCTCCAGAAGACAACCCGAAAAAAGTGCAACTGCGTGCAGAAAAAACACACAAAAACCCAACAATTGTGAACCCACAGTATGGACCACCATCAGCAGTGAGTACACCCACTTTATCATTATGTCAACAAAGCAGTGCACAAAAATGCAGGCTAGCAAGGGACAGTCACTCAAGAAGAATACAACAACGCTCACGAAACAGTCTTATTGCATGAAGAAATAAATCCCATCAAAAAAGCCAGCAAGCACAGGACCCAGGAGCAGTCACAAAACTAAGAAACCAGTGATTCACACACCTCCAGGGGCACCCTCTTCCTTGGCATGGCATTGTGGCAATGGTAACTTGAACAGACCAAGCAAACTTGGGAAGTGGAGCCAGGCAGAGAGATCCCTCCTCACGGTTCCAAGTGCCAACCAAAGAGCAGGCAGCAATGTGGCACCCAAATATTTATTTATTTATTTTAAAGTGCGTGGCATGGTAAAGGGTAATGTAACCCTCACCCTCCAGCATTGGCCCTATGAATAGGAGAGGCCAAACCATACCATACCATGCCACTCCAGGCCAGGCCAGGCACCCCTCTCCCCACCACCAGCAAATTACTTACACACCCAGCACCACTGTAGCATGCAGCACAGCCAAATACACCAAAGAGAATGGACAAAATAACTGCAGTGCAGACACTTTTATTTTGCCCTGCCATCCAATTCAAAAACTGACCATCTGACTTGGCCAGTCGATCAAAACTTGCCATCTGGCTTACCATCACTCAATTGTCCCCTCCCGTACCCATCTCCTACCAAATACGGCACCAAGTATCATTTCCAGAAGAAGCTCAACTGTCCACCAGCCCCCCACGCGTGCAGAGGTTTCTGAAGTTTGTTGAATAATGGCTTTGGTTCTCAGAACTTTGGAATTTGGCCTTTCCAAACCGAATACCTTAATATTCGGCAAATTCCGACATTTTCCAAAAACTTTGTATCAGCCCTGTGTGTCTAGAATAAGAATACCTGTTGTAGTAAGTCCCTTCAGGAGCCAGGAGTTGGTGGGACAGCTTCATCTGTCCAGACCCTAATTGGCTACCTCTGAAAGGAGCTTTGAAAAAGCTCCTGGTGCAGATGGAAGTGATTACCAGGGGACCTCCTGCTGTGAGAAGCTCTCTTGAAGCCCAGGGAAGGGTCTGCCTCCTAGACTGTGTCCAAGCGAGGAAGGTTCAGGACTCTCTTGGGTAGGTTGACACTAAATAAACTGCCCAAGAGACAGTATTTGGCCTCCTAGACCTGCTTAAGAAGAAGGTGGTCTGGACTCTGTGAACAGTTACAACAGATGCTCTTCCTAAACAGAGCTGAAATGAGTACTCTGAGAAAGAGCAAACCCATCAAATGTACACATCTCAAACAAAAAATGTTGGATCAGGTAACACAGCTGAAACAGGCACCCCTTAAAATGAGAATTCCCATCAAATTCCACAGCTCCTGTTCCCCTCCCCTACCCCACCCCCCGGTGATGAATCAGATACCATGGAGGTCCCAAGTGGTACCCAAAAGATACCCATTTTTGTTCTTTCCCAGATTTTCTTGGCTCCCAAGGGACACAGTAAATGTGAGTACCCAAATGGGTAGTTAATAGTTACCATCCTACGCCCAAATCCTCTGAGATGGCTCATGTACCATAAATGTACATGTTTCTCCATTTGGGGATACTAGGGCTGAAATGAGGCACCAAATTGCTGCTCACCATAAATTTCACCATTAACAGGGATTAATTTCCCAATCATTTCCCAATACTGATGCGATTTCTGGATTCTCACAATGCCGCAAGATGCCATTCCAATTTACTGACATTCCACTTACTGTTTACCGCATACCATTCATTTAGCACTTACTGCTAGAGGTGTGCACCAGGGGGCCATATCGTTTGTGTTTTCACTTTTTGTTTTTGTTATTTAAATCTGTCATTTTCATTTTTGTTTTCGTTTTCCATTGGTTTCAATGGAAAACACATTTTCAGCTGTAACGTTTACATTTTTCACTATATATGGCTGAAACATGGAATGATTATACCTCCAATGGATGACATTAAGTGTACCAAATTCCAAAAGGTTTGGATAAAGGACTCAAATTTTAGAAGCAGTTGAATTAATTTATTTTGCAAAAATCTTCATATACATTTTTAGGTGTAACTTCTTTGCCTCGCTGTTAATGGAGATGAAACTTGGAAAGTTTATACCCCTTCCCATATTTACTATCTCTGTCAACTTTCTGAAGGATTAGATAAAGGTTCCTGTTGGCATAGGCAATTAACTTATAAATGTATGTCTGACTGTAACATCTTTGTAGTCCAACCAGTGTACATGATATATGGCAGAACTGCATAACACACTTTAATAATTATCTCTGCCAAATATCGGAAAGATGTGATGAAGGGTCCCAATTGTGTATGCTTGAACAGCATATGCAGAGAAGGAGCCTATGCCAGGGATTCTCTTACGTGTCACTGTGGTATAAGAAGTGTTTGTGATGCCAATTGGCCAGCAGAAATGTCAACCAAATATCCTTATTCTGTGCTGTGAACATCCCAACTTCTCTCCCCCACTTGTTACTGGGAAGTCAAACATCTGCTTAGAAAAGATCCAATAGAGATTCTCTTATGTCCTCGGTCACAGTGCTACAGGATGCGATTGTGATGATAATTGGCCAGCCTGGATGTGTAAACTATGTCTCCTAGCTTCTGGGATGCTATCCTCAAAGTCCCAGTTATATCCCTTCTATGAACACCTCAGGGCTGCCCCCTATGCCCGCCTCAAAGCCACTATTGATTGGTCCTGTAACACTAGAAACATGCAGTAATTGGCCAGTGAATGTATCTGTCAACCTTTTGGGATGCTCCACATCCTCCCTCCCATAGCCTCTCTTCCCCTTGCCATGCCAGATTCCTGCCTCTGACTAGCACTGCATGTGCTGCTATTTATCTGAATAATGGTTTTCAGTGTGACAACTTCAATTGCTTATAAAATTGGGTCCCTTTATCAAAATGTCATGTAGTTCGGTAGAGATGACAGGGGAGGTATGTGATACATTCCTGCCAGATATCTTGTAAACAGAATGGAATATACAAATGTTACAGCTGGAAATGTATTTTCAAGTTAATGTCTTATACCATCAGGACCCTTTATCCAATCTTTCTGAAAATTGGCAGGAGGGTTAAGATTGTGAAGGGAAATAATATTCACTGGTTTCATGCAAATTATACTGAATTTTAAAAAGTTGTATCTGTGAATGTGTATGGAGCTTTTCTTAAAATCACAACTTTCAATTGGTTCTAAAATCAGTTTACTTTATCTAATTGTTTCAAAAAATGGGTACACATAGTGCCCTTCATTTGGGGGTACAATCTCCCCAGGTTTCATGGGAATTGAATAAGTAACATAAATGTTATAGCCAGAATTACATTTTTCTATTTTTTCCCTTTCTTTCAAAAACAAAATGTCATTTTCATTTCTATCAGTGGCGGCCCTTGCCTGAGGATTCCTGGGACAGTGCCCTGCCCCCTCTCTCCCCCATCCCCCTGGGTGCCACTGATATAGCACTCACTGATTGAGCGCTCTGTCTCGGCAGGCTGAAATTCACATCGGAGCGCCACGCTGCTCTGACTGCTGCGGCACTCCAATGTCAAATTCAGTAAGCAGAGACAGTTTTTCAGGATTTTCCCTTAAGAAGAGGTCAACAGCTAGATGTTATCAGCAGTGAAGACCACCAAGAAGAGCTGCAGTGGCTCCCAACACTTTCCCTTAGATGAGGAGCAAGAACCTGCTAAAGGGGGCGGGGGCATAGTTCAAGTGGGAAGAACGTGTGTTTTCCATGCATAAGGTCCCAGGTTCAATCCCCGGCCGGCACCTCTGCTTCAGGATCCCTGGTAGCACGCCTGGGGGAGGTCCTTGTTGGGGGCCTGGAGGGGTCTCAGGTAGCACACCGGGATGGCCTCTGTCAGAAGAGCCAGATTTGGACCCAAATTTATTACTATTATTATTATTAGAATTTGTATAGCACCAGCTGTGTACCTGGCGCTTTACAGAACAATAAGATAGATGCGGTCCCTGCCTACAGCTTACAATCTAATAGACATGGAGGGGGAGACAAGGAGAGGGGACATAGGGAGAGACAAGGGATAAATAACATTCAAGTGGATGCGAGGTCTCAGGTGCACGCGCTTGGCTTGGTTGCAGTTAGGCAGGAGTCTGCGGGGAGGGCAGACAGTAAATATTGAGAGGAAAGTTCTAACAGGCATCGGGAAAGGTGGCGAGGAAGAGGTGGGTTTTGAGGTGGGATTTGAAGGTGTGGAGGGAGGGGGCAAGGCGGATGTGGGCAGGGAGGGAGTTCCAGAAGGGACAAAGGCGGTTAGGGGAGCAGGGGAGACGAGGGAGAGTGAGGGAGGGGGCAGAGGAGGAGCGGAGAGTGCTTGCAGGAGTGTGTAAGGAGATTAGGGCTGAGAGGTAAGGGGGAGTCAGGTTGTGAAGGATTTTGTAAGTGAATACCAGGAGTTTGTGAAGGATGCATTGGGGAAGGGGGAGCCAGTGAAATGAGGAGGAGAGGCTGCATGTGGACGAAGCAGTGGGCTGAGTGGATGACCCTAACAGTGGAGTTTTGGATGGAGATAAGGGGGGACAGGTGAGAGCAGGGGAGGCCAACAAGGAGGAGGTTTCAGTAGTCAAGGCGAGAGATGACCATGGCATGAACAAGGGTTTGGACTGAGGAGACAGAGTGAAAGGGGTGGATCTGAGCAATGTTACGGAGAGCAAAGTGACAGGACTTGGCAACAGAGTCGATGTAAGGTTTAAAGGAAAGGTGAGTGTCAAAGACGAAGCCCAAGCTATGGGCTTGGGGAACGGGACGGATGGTGACCCCATCGATAAGGATGGACAGGGAAGAGGGGGAGGAAGAGTAGGGAGGAAAGATAAGGAGTTCAGTCTTAGCCATGTTGAGCTTGAGCTGACGTTGGGACATCCAGGC
>QEPC01000493.1:4467203-4479520 GCA_003113815.1 Sphenodon punctatus | reverse complement strand
AGAAGAGGCGGCGAGGGTCACGAGAGTAGGATTCAACTCGGGAGGCACAGTAGTGTTGCCTCGCCAGGGAGATAGCAGAAGAGAGGGAGGAGAGGGAGAATTTATAGTGGAGGAAGTCAGGGTGGGAGCGGGATTTGTGCCAGAGGCATTCAGCAGCCCAGGTGCAGGCGCAGAGGTAACAGATAGTAGGGGTGAGCCAAGGACGGGGGTTTGGGGGTCAAACGGGGCGGGAGGAGAGGGGGAAAGGGAGTCGAGGGTCTTCGTGAGAGAGGTATTAAGAGAAGAGATGGAAGTGTCAGGGGAAGAGGAGGAGAAGACAGGAGGGAGGAGAGAGAGGAAGCAAAATCTAAAGGGTTAGTAGCCTGCAGGTCACGGAAGGAGTGTGGAGCTGGGGAAGAAGATGGGGGTTGGTGGGAGAGGTTAAAGGAAGTGAGTTAATGGTTGGATATGGGACAAAGGTCAAAGGAGAGGTCAGCAATAGGACAGTTTCTGGAGAAGATGAGGTCGAGAGAGTGGCCGTCGGTGTGGGTGGGGGAATCAGTCCAGAGGTGGCGATCAAAGGAGGAGGTTAGGGAAAGAAAGCGGGGGATAGAGGGCTGGGAAGGTGCGTCAACATGGATGTTGAAGTCACCAAGAATGAGAGCAGGGGTATCATCAGAGAGGAAGAAGGTAAGCCAGGATTCAAAGTCCAGGAGAAAAGAGGAAAGGGGGCCAGGGGGTCGGTAGATGATAGCAACACGAAGGCGAAGTGGGGAGTAGAGACACACAGAGTGAGCCTCGAAGGAAGGGAAGGAGATGGAGGGGCGAGGGGAAAGGGGCTGGAATCGAGAGGGGATGGCAAGGAAAAGGCCCACGCCACCACCCCGGCCTTCGGGGCGGGACTGGTGAGAGAAGACAGTGGCAGGGGTGACAGAGTCAGAGGAATAGATCCATGCTTCATTAAGTGGAAGGAGTTGAAAGTGGTGAGAAAGGAAGAGGTTGTGAATGAAAGGGGCTTTGTTAATGGAAGAGTGGCAGTTCCAGAGGGAGCAGGAGAAGGGGAGTTGATCAGGGGGAAGGCAGGGGATGTAGATGAGGTTGGGGGATGTGGAGCGATGGGTCTTGCAGGGACTGTGTGAGGGTGGGTGGAGGGGAGGAGGGGGCTTGCAGGGAATGGTTAAGGGAGGGTGAAGAGGAGGAGGGGGAATAGGCAAGGTGAAAAATAAGGGGCGGGGAGGTTGGAGAAAGAGTGTAGGAGGAGGGAGAGGGAGAATCAGGGGAGACAGCAGGAGTGAGCGAAGGAGAGGAGAGATGGAGGGAGAGGGAGTGAGGGAGATAAGGGGAGACATTCCAGTGGTCGGTATTCATGGCAGCAGAGGGGATAACCAGGCCTGTGGGTGGTGCAGTAGAGTCCGAGCAAAGGCCAGTGGTGATGCGAGCGACAGTTGGAAGAGGCTGTGTTGCACAGATGTCATCAATGGAGCTGGGTCCTCGCGGGCCTCTCTCCGGCCTCAGAACAGCCACAAAACGGCCAGTGACCTTTTATTGCCACCCGAGGACTACCGCCCTCAAGGGAGGGCAGCTGCTTGGAATGGTGGCTGGGAGAGAAAGGTCCCAGGTGCTCAATATTACCTGCAGGGGAAGAGAGCAGAATGCAAGCAGGTCATATGCTGAGCTGGGGGTGGAGCTTCCAAGGGGTTTTCCAGGGGTCCCTTGCAGGTTGTGACAATACTGGGCTAAGATGGACCATTGGTCTGACTTAGTTAGTTAGTTAGTTAGTTAGTTAGGAGAGTGCTTGGTGCCACGGGGCAAAGCCACGGTATCTCCCTTGCACTTGAAATCCCTTCTCTTGCAGAGGACGTGTCTGCGCAGTGTGTGACGGGGGAGAGTGGCCAGTACTTCAGAAGGCTGCCAGGAGTAGACAGCAGCACTTTCTCTGCCTCTCCTCCCGCTTTCCTGTCATCAGATCCTTGTCTCTCTTCATCTGTTTGGGCAGGCTCTTGTTGCCAGGGGAATTCCCTTAGAGCAGGGAAGGGGAACCTTTTCTGTCCCAGGGGCCACACTGAAAAGCAGTACGAGCTCCGAGGGCCACACAGAGGTTGGGGGAGTTTAATGGGTGTATTCAAGAAAATGAGGGTCCAGATCATGGATCTGTACCATAGATCTGCCCCTTACCTTTATGCTGAGCTCAGTTTTTCAGTGCTTGGGGGTAGCGAATAGAGCTAGGGGCACTGGAAAAAGGCCGTATAAAAACTTGTCATGAGTTACATTTGGCCCCTGGGCCTGAGGTTCCCCGCCCCTGTCTTAGAGGGAGGGTGGTGGTTTCTCTCCTCTCACCTTTCCTTTCCCGAGAGCCTTGTCTCTCATCATAGTTTTTGGCAGGCTCTTGTTACTAGAAGAAATCCTTTAGAGGGAGGGGGGCAGTTGCTCTGCCCACGAGGGCACATTTTTGGCCTTCCTAGGTGAATTATCCCTGGGGCTTACACTCTAAACATGTTACAATCTAAGGGAGGAGGTTCCCCTTCATTATTCCTGGGGCTTACAATCTAAGGGTGGGCTTACAATCTAAGGGGGGATTCCCCTTCATTATCCCTTGGGCTTACAATCTAGGGATGGGGCTTAAAATCTAAGGGGACTTTGCATTCATTATTCTTCTTAAAAATTCTTCTCTTGCAGCAATATCATCTTTAACGTGTCTCAATTCCAGACTGGGCTTACAATCTAAAGGGGGGCACCTTTCCTTAGTCAGGTTTACAATCTTGCAGCCAGTTTTCATCCTGAAAACAGAAAAGAACAAAAAATGCCATCCACCAAGCAATGTAAGAGCACAGTTGGGAAGACCAAGGCGAAAAAGAGATGTGCAGCGTATTGAAAGGGCACTTTCCATAGAGTGGCAGACTAATGTTTTGTACTGCATGCAATATGCCTGTAGACTATACCTAGAAGGGAGGTTGTGACGAGCCCTTAGACAGTGATGGAAATAAGAGAAAGGCTGAAGACATGCAACAGTCAGTTGCAAAGAGAGCCAGACTGCAGCAGACAGTAACGGCGCTCTTCAAAGATAGCACTGAAGAGCAGGTTCATGGCAGAACACAAAATGTACCGCCTCACCGAAGCCTTCTGTGGTACGAATGTGCTTTTGCATGTCCTGGACAATCCATCCATAAAAACACATCTTGAAAGCAAAACTGGAGTTATTCCAAATATTTTCGTAAAACATATTTGCAGAAGATATTCAAAAATCACATCAGGCACCTCAGGGAACACCTGAAACTTTCTCCTGGGTTAAGCAAGGTGATTGATGAAACCTCTGATGCTGAGGGGCCCTACGTCATTAACATAATTGCGGTACCTTCTATGTCTTTCAATGAAATCGCCAAGCAGCAAGAGCTGGAAAAGCACACGAATGAATTAACATCCCTGCTTATTAAGTGCCAGTGCCTGGAGAAAGTGAATTTCAAAACAGTGAGGCAGGCGGTGGTCAAGACACTACAGAAGTTTGAGACACCATTTGACAAAACCACCACATTTGTCACAGACAACGCAGCATACATGGTGAAATGTTGGGAGTGTAGACTCCCCAGCCAGCTATTGGCCAGGCTCTAAACTTCCCTTTTTAGAGAAGGTTATTGAATGGGTGGTGGCCCGGCAGTTACAGGGGCATCTGGACCAGGTTGGTTTTCTTGATCCCTCGCAGTCTGGCTTTCGTCCGGGGTTCGGCACAGAGATTGCATTTGTGGCCTTGATTGATGACCTATGCTGTGAATTAGATCAGGGCAGATCATCTATTTTGATCCTGTTGGATCTGTCAGCGGCGTTTGATACCTTTGATCATGGGATGTTGGTGACATGGCTGCGGGATGGGGACGGGCTGAGTGGGATTGTTTTAGAATGGTTCCACTCATTCCTGGCAGGAAGAACTCATCAAGTGGTTCTCGGGGAACACACGTCATCTCCCCGGGACCTCACGTGTAGAGTCCCGCAGGGTTCTATTTTGTCCCCTCTCTTGTTCCATGTGTATATGCAACCCTTGGGGGAGGTCATGAGACGGTTCGGCGTACAATGTCATCAGTACGCCAATGATACACAACTTTACCTCTCATTTTCTGGAGATCCAGGCCCGGCAGTCTCGGTGCTTACCCAGTGCTTGGCAGCTGTGGGGGACTGGCTGACGGTGAATCGACTGAGACTGAATCTCGGCACGATGGAGGTGATGGTGGTGGGTAGGGTTGAGAGGGTGGTAGCCCATTATCAGTGGGGTCTGCCCCCCTCTGGCTGCTTAGGTCAATAGTTTGGGGGTGCTCCTCGACCCACAGCTCCACCTGGATTGTCAGGTGGAGGCTGTGGCGAGGGGAGCATTTCGCCAGTTACATCTGATGCGAAGGCTGTGGCCATATGTCTCCAACTCGGACCTGGCAACCATCATCCATGTTTTCATTACCTCTTGATTGGACTACTGTAATGCACTCTACGTGGGGCTACCTTTGAAGATGATCAGGAGGTTGCAGCTGGTGCAGAATGCGGCAGCTTGTCTCTTAATAGGGACGGGTTGCCGTGAGCACATTACACCTGTGCTCCATTCTCTGCACGGGCTGCCGATACTCTACCGGGCCCAATTCAAAGTGTTGGTGATGACCTTTAAAGCACTAAATGGCTTGGGGCCTGCTTATTTGCGAGACCACCTCAGGCCCCAGGTCATTTCACAGCCCCTGTGGTCGGCCGTGGACACCCAACTCGAGATCCCCCAGGTATCCCGGATGATGACGGTGTTCTCGGTGGCTGCACCAGAGCTGTGGAACTCCCTCCCAATGGAGGCCCATTTATCCCCGGACCTCCCCTCTTTCTGAAGACTGCGTAAGATCTGGTTGTTCTGTCAGGCCTTCGGGGAAGGGATGGGGTGTGTGTATGTGGGGGGGTGTCTCTTATTGCCTCTCAGCATTCTGCCTTTTCATAATTTTTAAATATTTTAATATCTAGTTTTATTGTTCAATTTTATACGTTGTTCGCCGCTCCAAGTCACCATGGTGTGGGAGAATGATGGGTAAAAGTGTATTAAAATTAAAATTAAAATTAAAATAAAAGGCCTGCTCCTGAATGCAGGTCATGTCACTTGCAGTGCCCTGTGCCCACCTCCTCAATCTTGTGGGGAATATATGGAGAAAAAATGTCCGCCAAGTGAACAAGCTTGTTATTGCAGTGAAGCAGACATTTACTGCCTGCCCTTCCTGCAAGGCTCGTTTCAGACAATTTCTGTTAGAGCAGGACAAACCTCCTTCTATCCTGCCAGCTCCAGTCATTGCAAGATGGAACCGCTGGTTTGAAGCCGTGTGATTTCACAGCAGACACCTTCAGGATTATATTGATTTCCTGGAGGAGGAAAGTGAGCGTATCACCAGTTCCTCAGTTTCAGACATTGTAACTTTGTGTCAGCCCTCTGAAGTTAAAGGTGATATTGCTGCAATTGAAGAATTTTCACCCAGGACAGGTGAACTCTTACGGAGGACCCTGACCTCATATGAAAAAAACAGAAATCAATGTGCACATTGTTTACAACAATCTGACAGATCTTGCTGAGCGGGCCAAATCCATGAGTGCCTCCAGTTTCAAAAGTCTGGCAAGAAGTACTCTCCTTGAGAATTGCAAAAAAACCCACAGCGTATATGAAAGGAGAAGAAAGGTTCTGTTAACCGGCTGCACAATTTTTTTTAAGCATGCAGAGTTTTTGACCCCTCGCAAGCTAAACACCTGGATGTCAAATCTGTAGCGGTTGTACAGTACATTCCACTTTTTGAGGATAACAAGGTTGCTACCGCTGAGCTTCTATGCACATTGCGGCGCATCCAGATTTCTGGGAACAGAGTTAACAGAATTCTGGTGTGGCATGAAAGACAGGTTTTCCAATCTTCCAGAAATCGCTTTGCGTTGTCTATCAGTCCCAGTAAATAGCATAGACCACGAACAATCATTTTCAGTTTATAAAGATTTCCTCTGAGACGACAGGCGTTCAATAAAACAGGAGAACCTGGCAATTTATAATATGATTTTCCAAAATGAAGGTAAGCTGAAATAATAGCTAAACAGGGGTAGTCACATTCCTCCCGAGCTTACAATCCAATTATATATTTTTTAGCAAAGTATTGAATAAAAATATATATATATTTAACCATGACTTTTCTGCAGGTTTTTCTCATTCTTGCCATAACCAAATCATGACTTTTTAAAAAAAATTACAAGGACAGAATCTTAGCACTACTGATGAGCCATTCAAGACATTAAAGATAGTGGCCCAGATCATATACCCTGTGAATTCTGCGCGCCACAGTATGCCGCTAAGGTAGATGCATGTGCAGCTGCATGCAGCTCCACACGGAATCTGCAGGGTATAGGATTGGGGTCAAAGTCATTACTGAGCACCAAGAGATTCTCGATTTGACTGAGACAGTATCGGGAATCGGAATGTCAACAAGATTTCCCATTTTGGCCAAATCTCCTTTAAGTCTAATGGGAACCCGTTTCAGATCAACAGCACATGGACTACTGCATTTGTCAGGATCACTGGGTTTTGAACCAGCATTGTGGGAGTTCTGGGAGTGGCCAACCCCCGTGTGCCAGTGTTCTGCCCTGACTGCTGACCTCCTCTTCTCACCGGAATATGGGTTAGAGGGTTTTGCCTTAGCAGTCCATGCCACATTGGCTGCCTTCCAGTATTTCAGACTTAAGGTTCAGGAAGTTTGTATTTTCAAGGCCTGCTGGTTCTTCAGCCTTACTTTCCTTGCCTACAGCCTGCCATGCTCCAAAAGAGCATGAAGACCCCAATCCCACTGAAATTATTTTGAAACTAAATTGTGAGATGTTTGAAACTGTTTGAGACTGTCAAGCAGAGATTATCAGGTCCTCCCTGAAAACATGTTTTCCCCTCCTTTGTGTCCCAATAAAACAGTCTCCAAAATCTTTTTGTCTTGCAAATTAAAATTAATTAACCGACTAGCTCCTTCCCCTCTCACAGTCTCCCTCTTTGGGAGTCTCCCTCTTTAAGACTTTGGGTGTCTTTAGACATAACGTCAATGGGTTTTTGAATGTGTGTTTTGACCTTGATATGAACATTGGTTTGGCCCTGTGTTCACCATGTGGTGCTGCAGGCTGCTTTTACATGACCGCCACCTGCTCGCGCCTGTAATTATGCGGCATGTAAAAGTGCCGCAGGCAGTATTTAGACATGCCTAGACGTGCCATATTTCCGGTCGTGCATTCTGTAAGACTGCAAATTAACTACCTTGATATCGAGGTACTTCATTTGCAGTCTTAAAGAATTCACGACCGGAAATACAGGGCATCCACGGCGCGTTGAAACACTGCCCGCGGCACTTTTACATGCTGCATGATTACAGGCACGACTGGGCAGCGCTCGTGTAAAAGCAGCCTTAGATACACCGCCCATCTTGGGGTAAATAAGTGTTTTGCTCACCACCCGATCTCAGCCCACAAGTGCTGCCACCTCGTTCCCTATGTTGTACTTGCTAACATGCCATGCAATATCATTAGCCAGGTGTTCAGCCGAAACATGCAAATTGTCCTTGTGATGCAATGGTGTTCACATCACATTTGCATGTTCAGCCCCATGCTGGGTGCCTCTGTGATAGAATTGGGGGCTCACTACCCCACTCTAGGCTGTCATGACTCAGTTTCCCAGGCTTGCAGCTCTCACTGGACCAGCGCTCTCTCTCTCGAACTGATTGAGCCTGCAACAGGTGAACCTTTTTGTCACCTTTTCAGCCACAGAGTTTCCCAGCACAAACTCTTTCTCTCTAGGTTCATCTGTGTTTGTAAACACAGAATTAACCCCAAGCTGTATCCTGCCAATGTTAGGATTAGCAATTCCACTGGACCATACTAAGTTCAGTTAAAAGAAGTTTAATGAATAAATCATGAATAAGCATGCAGTACAAGGTTATACTCGAGAGTGCAGAAATCAAAATAACATAACCAATAACACATTCTTATCTGTACTTGGATTCTCCTGACTTAGGTTTACCCTAATCAAGGTCAAAGGATATTTCAGTTCATGTCACAGCCAGTGGTGGAAAGCTTGACTGGGTACCAGTCTTGGAGTTTCCAAGGGTCCTTATTTCATAGTTTCTTTGGTGCAGCCCTTCTCTGTCTCATAAGATGTGATGATGCAGACGAAGCTCAAGAAGCTCAAGCTCAACCCCTGATCTCTCTTCTTTGTCTTGTCTTTCCCCTTTAGTACCTTTCCAGAGTCCTTTGTTTGATTTTCCCACCAGGTGACTTTCAGTCACGTCTACAGGAAGAAATCCATTTGCAACTCAGTGGGCTATTGTTAGTATCTGTTAGGTCTTTTCTGATTAGAAACTCGCTCAAGGTCATGAACTTAGCATTTCTCCATTGCATGAAGTGAGTTTCCAGTTCTCAGCTTTCACATTACATACATGTTTAACCTTTACCTTTACATATTTGTTAGACCTGTAGTCTACATGTTGCCCAGTATCTCCTCATCACAAACAGGTAGTCAAACTGATGTTAGGATTGTTACAGTGCCTACACACAACGGTTGAACACATGCTTAGGGGTTTTGACAACTGATCTTTGTTATGTCTAAAGATGCCCTGTATGTGCAGACTGTGTGTGCACCAGATGTGGAATGTCCACACGCCAACCCATACACACAACAAGAGATCGCCATGTGTATGATATCGATGCATTGCTCATGCTATGCATGCAGTGTGTGTGTGTGTGTGTGTGTGCGTGTGTGTGTGTGTATTTGTGCTTGGTGCAAGTTTGGTGTGTACATGCAACCTGCGTTCCCTGATTGGGGAGTGATCAAGTGATGCTTGTCAAGGTATTCTGGATTCTTTGTACATCCTTTAGGGGTGTGCACCAGGGACCCATGTTGTTTATTGTTTTCCTTTTTAAAAAACGGTTGTTTTTGATATTTTTAATAACAAAATTTTGTTATTCATATATTTTTTATTTATTATTAATTATTATTATTATTATTATTATTAGCAAACGTTTATATAGTGCCAGCAATGTACCTGGCACTATGGAATAGACAAGGTCCCTGCCCTTAGGCTTACAATCTGAGAGAAGGGGGAGAGACGAAGGAAGGGGAACAGAGGGAGAGACCAGGAGTGTAACATTCACAAAGATGCGAGGTCCCAGGTGCACGCGCTTGACTTGGTTACATCGAGAATGATGACTGGTTGGTCCACGTGGTGAGGATATGAGTACACAGACCTCAGGTAACAGATTGTACTGAATGGAAAGTTTCAGCAGGAGTTAGGTGAGGGGAGTGAGGAGTCGGGGAGGGCAGAGCGGAAGAGGTGGGTCTTGAGGAGGGATTTGAAGGTACAATGGGAGGGGGCGAGGCGTATGTGGGCAGGGAGGGAGTTCCAGGCATGGGGGGGGCAGCTAGGGAGAAGGGATGCAGGTGGTTAGGGGAGCAGGGGAGGCTTGGGAGGATGAGAGAGGGGACAGAGAAGGAGCGGAGTTCACAGACTGGAGTACGGAGAGAAATTGGCGCAGAGAGGTAGGGGGGCGCAAGGTTGTGAAGAGCTTTATAGGTGAAGACTAGGAGCTTGGGCAGGGTTCATTCAGGAAGGGGGAGTCAGTGAAGAGAGGAGGGGCTGCACGAGGTCAAAGCGTTGGGCAAGGTGAATGACCCTGGCAGCAGAGTTTTGGACAGAGATAAGGGGAGAAAGGCGAGAGCAAGGGAGGCCAGTGAAAATGAGGTTACAGTAATAGAGGCGAGAGATGACCAGGGTATGAACAAGGGTTTTGGCAGAGGAGGCAGAGAAAAGGGTGAATCTTAGCAATGTTATAGAGGGAGAAGTGACAGGATTTGGCAACAGATTTGATGTAGGGTTTAAAAGAAAGCGGTGAGTCAAAGATGAAGCCTAAGCTACAGGCTGGGGGATGGGAAGAATGGTGACCCCGTCGATGAGGATCGACACGGAAGAGGGAGAAGAAGGATGACAGGGGAAGATATCTGTATCGTTATCTGTATCAATATCTGTATTCCACCTCCTCCTCTCTTCCCCTCTTGGTAGGGGTTCCCCAAGGCTCTGTCCTGGGCCCTGTTCTCTTCTCTATCTACAACTTGTCCCTGGTCAAACTCATTGCCTCCCACGGCTTCCAATATCACCTTTACGCTGACGACACTCAACTCTATCTCTCCAACCCCTCTCTTTCCCCTTCTGTCATAGCTCACCTCACCAACTGTTTCTCTGATATCTCCACCTGGATGTCCCAACGCCAGCTCAAGCTCAATATGGCTAAGACTGAACTTATCTTTCCTCCCTACCCTTCCTCCCCCTCTTCTCTATCCATCCTTATCCTCTATCCTCTCTACCGATTTACTGTTTTACCAGTTGATAAATGGTAAATAGGTAACTTGGTAATGGTACTGGGAACCCAATTGACTATTACAAAAATGCAGGTATTACCCAATAGTAGCAAATGTGCCACCTGGTCCAGTTCTGGTTGTAACATCACAGTGCTCTGAAAGGGGCATGTTTAGGCCTCAAAGGAGGTGGGGGGGAAAGCTTATTTTTGCTATTGGGTGGCTTAGTTCCAGGCAAGCATTCAGGAAGCAGAGGGTGTGAAGCACAGGCTAGCTTCAGAGAGCCTACTAGCCAAATTCTGGGCCATAACCAAGGTGCAATGGCGGTGGTGCCAACTTGGCCAGTGCACCCCAGAGATGCCAGTTTGAGGCTTGGTTCCTGACAAAGGAGGGATTCAGATGTGCATAAAAGTGTACTTACAAGTGTCGGTGGTGGGATGCGAATGCAAATTATGCACAGTTTTGGTGACATCTGGAAGGCGCATGATTTAAGCTTTTTGGCACACTAACAAGTGCTCTCTACCGATCTGGTTTTTGCAACTTGGTGAAGTGTACTGGGTGCCTTTCAGACATCATCAAATCAACATCTAATTTTCATGAGCATCCCGCTGCTGGCACAATTGTAACTACTCTTTTATGCACATCGGAATGAACGCAAAGTCTCAAAAAGCAGAGCTCAGGGATAATTACAGCAGAGAGACACTAACTCTGATTTCACTAATGTGGAAGCTTCACCCCCAGGGACTTGCTGTCTGTTCCCCATGAGTTTCCTTAAAAAGAGTCAATGAGAGCTGGGGAATTCTGGATATCTCTTGTCAGTTAGGGTTGCTGTGAGCTGGTGGGAACAGGAGATAGCAGTGCTATCCCTAGACCAGGACTTACCCTGGTTGAGGAGACGTGAGAACTGTAGATTCCCCCTTAGGTGGGGAAACCAAGCATCTGTCCATGATACTGTAGACAGTGATATCCTGCCATGAAGCAGGGGGTTGGACTAGATGGCCTTTGAGGTCACTTCTGACCCTAACATTCTATGATTCTGATATATTATCCATCGATTTCAACTGCATCAAATTGAATCCAACAGGGTGGCTATGTCCTGTTACCATTCAGATAGCTGCATCAAATATCTTGGTTCACTTTGTTCTGTTGTTTGGTTGATTCCGCCATTTGGTTATTTGGTTTACTGTGCATGCATCATAGCACCAAAATGGATAACCAAACAACAAAGTAACAAAACCGAATAAATCAAACTGAATATGCAGATATCCATTTCAGATGTGCATAGTATTTGAATATTTGGAGCGCTATTTGAATATGCAAATACCAGGCGCGGCTGGCCTCCCAGGGCGTTTGGGGCGCTGACCCCCAAGCGCCCCGCCAGGCACCGCCACTAGTTAAAAAAAACAAAAAAAACACCTACCTCATTGCCGCCGCCGCTTCCCACAGTGTCGCAGCAGCCTCTGCCTTGCCTTTGCTTCAGAGCGGAGGCTGCTGCGGCGCTGTTGTCAGTTTCAGTGAAACTGACAACAGTTCAGCGCTGTTTCAGTGGACTGGGATCCACTCCAGAGGAGTGGGTCCCAGAAGGCTCAAAAATGCTAAGCCCAATCATACGGAATTGGAAAGCAACCAATGACCTTTCAATTGAGATGTGGAAGCAGAGGTTATGGTATCTGTTTAGCCTTGAAAAGTTACATGCAAGACTTCAGAATGAGGAGAGAGCGTTTGAAGACATCTGGATGCCCATCAACTGCAGCCTAGAAGATAAGTTCTCTAAGAGCAAGGACATTGAACAATTCTTTAAATAACAGTTTGGTAGGCCATCGTAGTTATTGATGGCATGAAAATAAGATCGGCTATTTGGATGCAGAACTCTGTGGAATCTTTTTTAGATTTGGATAAGAAAGTTGTATTGTATTGAACTGAGAAAATTTATTTTCTTGTTTGTGGATGTATGTTAAATGATGAAACAATAAAAGTT
>QEPC01000493.1:4449039-4459829 GCA_003113815.1 Sphenodon punctatus | reverse complement strand
GCCCTCCTCGATGTCCCCTGGGTTTCCTGGGTGTCCACCATGAGGAGGGTGTTCTCTGTGGCTGCGTCATGGCTGTGGAACTCCCTCCCATTGGAGGCCCACTTGATTACCAACCTCCCCTCTTTCCATAGGCAGTGTAAGACCTGGCTGTTCCACCAGGCTTTTCCTGAGGGAGATGGGGTGGTGGGGGTGGGGGTATATTGTTTTAATTGTAGTTTATAATTGTTTGTTTTGATATGTTTTTAAATGCTGTGAGCCACCCCGAGATGCCTGAGGCAGGAGGGGACAGCATTTAAATTTTAGAATAAATAAATAAATAAATAAAATAATGGAAAATGTCAAAAAAGTAGATTTCTTCCTTCCTCACAGGACGAGAGCACCTGCTCTTGTTTCAGACCTAAGGACCTTTTCACACAGGTGCCCACCCACCCACCACATAATGTGTCAGTAGGGGGGGCACCTGTGCAAATGCCATCGGCGGTGGGTATGCAGTGGGGGGGTGTCTGTGAGAACCATGCCTGTGGTGGGTGGGGGTGCATGCACGCTCCCACATTCCACCCATCTCCACCCACCTCCACCCATCACCCACGCATGGAGCAACAGGCTCCAATGCTGATTGCTCCATGGGTGAACATGGGACTGCGCACCCACCTCCACCCACCACAGGCGCACACCCATCCCCCCTCCCACCACAGCCCATTTGAAAAGGTCCTAAAAGAGGATGGAGTGAAAAACCTACAAGGAGAGGTTTAAAGAACTGGGAGTGCTTAGCCTCGGGTCGGGGATAAGTTTAAGGATGAACATGATTACAGGTTTCAAATATGTACAATGCTGCCATAAGCAAAAGGGGGACAAAAAGGGTACCTGGTTATTCTCGGTGGCCATGGAGGTTAGGACCAGAAGTAATCATCTTGAATTAAACAAGAAAAGATTTAGGCTAAACATCATAAATAATTTTCTAACTACCAGTACAGATAGGTGGTAGAATCATTTGCCAATGATGGTTGTGGAGGTCCTGTTACTGTAGACCATTAAAAATAGCTTAGATATCTCTCTGGGATGGTGTAGGTCAAAGATGGGCCAGATCTGCTCCCAAATATTTTTTTATTTGCCCTTTTTTCAATTCCTGGATCTGGTTCATGGATCCAGTGCCTACCTCAAGCACTGAAAGAGTGAGCTTGGGGAAAGGAGAGGAGATGAAGACTAGGCCTTAAATGAGAAGCATTTTAGTTTCTTTCAAGAAATACCAAGCATCCAAGAATCGCAATCTCTTTTCATTGGAAAAGGGTCATCCATGCATGTGCAGAACGGCATGGTGGTGGCCATTTAGTGCATGTGCAGTGATTATTATTATTTTTAAAATTCATCCTTGTCAGGAATTAAGCCA
Source organism: Sphenodon punctatus (assembly GCA_003113815.1). NCBI lineage: Eukaryota > Metazoa > Chordata > Lepidosauria > Sphenodontia > Sphenodontidae > Sphenodon > Sphenodon punctatus. Next base: position 4,458,442 of record QEPC01000493.1, on the reverse strand, counting down.
GGATGCTACTGATTCTTGGTTCATTCTCAGTTTCCAGAATGAACCCAAAAAACGGCATTCTTGATGAGACAAAAAAAAAGGGGGGGGGGGGAAACCAAAAACAAGAATGAACTTTTAGCCTTAATGAAGACATGCACTCATGGATAGGGGATTGGTCCATGGCCTAGGTCCATGATCTGGCACCTTCCCTCCTTTCCATCAAGCTGATCACATCCCTTAAATACCCACCCTCAACTCTGATCCGGCCTATGAAGCTTGTATTCATTTTAAAAGTGGTCGGCAGGAGGGAAAAGGTTCCTCATCTCTGGCATAAGTACTATGAATCCTGATTAATGGCAAGGGGCTGGACTAGCTAATGCTTGGAAGTTACAAATAGCCTTAACTAGGCTGAGACTAGAGGAAATGCCCATGGCCATATTAGAAGAATACAGAGAAGGAACTCCCAGAGAGGAAAGTTTTTGTCCCAGGTTGTCAAGCCCCCGCCCTCCCCCCGCTGATGCCTCTCACCGCCAGCGGGCTGTCCCAAGTGGGGATCCTCCCGGGGCCCCAATACAGCCGCCCTGGAAGTCCCCAACCCTGTGCCATCCACACTCCCCACAGCAGCGCAGGACAAACACACACACATCCCGCCCGCACAGCACGCACTCCCAGCCCGACCACAGGCAGCGCAGATAGAGACAGGGCCCGTCAGCACAATGGACTTGGCCATGCCCCCAGTGTGCCACTCAGCACGCCTGTGGGAGCGAGCGGGGGCGGCGCCTCGGGCATAAACACCAGCGCCGGGAAGCACTCGGTGCTGGTGATTGAGGTGGAGAAACCGACCGACTGAGCAAGCGATAAGTAGTATTTGTGTGAATCCTTGAGAGTCTTGGTGCTTGGTATTGCATTGTTATTGTTCATTTATAGCGTCTATGTGTTGTACCCTGTGTATTTACCCCGTGTGGCTGTGAGAGTGAGTGAGTGAGAGCCTGCAAGAGTGTGAGTGCCCGGGTGGGGGATTCCCCCCTTCCCCCCCCCCCCCGGAGCCGTATCCCTTTCCCCCTTGGAGTGCAAGTTCCCTTCCCTAGCTCCCCGGTTCCTGGGGCCCCCCAACCCCGGTCGCCCGCTCACTTATCCTACACACGCTTCCCTGACCCCCTCTCTGGTGTAGGTCTTGTGTGTTGGGAGACAGAGGGAGGCCCAGACTCCCTCCAAAATGCTTGGCACCCAATGATGATAGGGACCTGGGCACTGTAAGGCCTATAGGTCCACCTACTATCCTGATGGGCATTTTTTCCCAGAGAGACCCTCCTAGCGTCTAGAGTCTGGGCCAGTGCATGGGTAGAGTGAGCGAGTGGGTGCGTGGAACCCGTGCCCTTGTGGTTTTACACCCCTCCTTAGCCCCCCCGTGACACAGGTGTCCTTGAGGATAAAATTCATTATGTCCTAGAATGTCCCTGTAGTAGGGCCCACACTTAACCGTGTGGTAAGTGCTGTCAGGATCAGGCCCAGGCTCAAAGTAGAATGTCACTCAAGGGGCTCCACATCAACAGAGTTTATTCAATAAACAATCTGTAGACCAGGCACCAAGCCTCTGGCCAGTTACAGTCTATACATTAGAGCCTAGCCCAAACACAGTCAATGGCTAGCTCCTTGCTAACCCAAGCTGATACTCTCTGTTCAGGTCCTCAGGTCCAGACCTCCTTCTCTCTCAGCACCCAGATCAGCCAGTCTCTCTTCAGGAGCTTTGCCCTTGTAATCAGTCAGGAGCAGACTGCAGAGGTGTTCTCCCTCTCGCAGTCCAGAGCAGACTGAGGAGCAGACTGACCCTCCTCCTGTTCTTCTTCTCTGTATATACTTCAGGCCCAAACACTTCAACTTCCTGTCTGGTGGCCATCTTAGGGGATCCACATGGCAGGCCCCATTTTGTGGCACAGCCCTGCCACAGTCCCCTATATGGCTGTTTTTACACGGATCCCCCCCCCCCCGCTGCCGCCGCCGCTCGGTGTTCAGGTGGGTGTGCGGCGCGGGGGTGGAGTCCATGTACACGGCCGGCGGTGGGTGGGGGGATGTGTGTGCGGTGGGTGGGTGCCCCTATAAACACCATGGGTGATAGGTGTTTGTGCGTGCGCAGTCCCGCCGCACACCCACCTCCACCCACTGCACACCTGCCTCCACCCACGGAGCCCTCCAGTAAAATGGAGGAGGCTCCGTGGGTGGAGGTGGGTGGGTGTCCATGTAAACCGACACACACACACCCCTCCACCCACCGCACCAAAACACCCACCCACCCCCATCAGTGTATTAACGGCTATGAGTCCCTTAGAGTGGACTATATTTTTCCTCTGCCAACCTTTAAAACAAAACAAAAAATCGAATTATGAAAAGATGATATGGCTATTCCACTAGGATAATGAAATTTTTGTAACAAGCTTAGCAGTGTTTGCCTTCCAGGCTGCAGAACTACGCTAGAAGTTTGTGTCCAATGGGATGTGATTTTGTATTGTATTTTGTATGATTATAATTTATGTATTTGTCAGTTTAAAAAAAAAAAAATGATGGCAGAAGCCAATCTGTAACTAAACTAACTAACTAACTTTCCAGCTCTGTGATTCTATAATGTACTTATATAATAATGCAGTGTTCTAGATTTATAATAGTGCAGCCATGTAGACTTAAAAGGAGAAGTTCTGATAGGACATTTCTTGCATAGAAGTCATGTAGTCTAGTGGCCCTGAAACTGCGCTGAGACTCGGGAGATTCAAGTTCTATTCCTGGGTGACCTTCACTTCTCAGTGGCTCGCTTTGTAAGATGGAAAGTAACACTCCTTGACATCTGTCAATGGCACTTGCTGTAAAAACAGCTAGCTATAATCATCATTAGTCCTCAGCAATGGAATTAACTTGCTCTTTCCTTGGTCAGTCACAGCTCAGAGTTATTAACCGTGCGGACATATTGCATTTGGGGAAATGGAAGACAGACTTAGATAGGACATTATTGCAATCAGCATTACTGTTGAACAAGCAGCTTAATTAGCAAGCATTGTCTATTACATATTATCCAGTGCTCTAGGCGCTCTGGACAGGCACAGAAAAATTAAAAGAAATAAAAATAAATGGAAAAATCTATTTATGATTACTTTGGTTAAATCAGCATTTATTAAGAAGAACTGCATATATTTGAAGGAGGCACCACTATGAAAAAAAACTCTTGTTTCTAATTTCTTACAACTGCAGCAGACAGCATTGCAAACAACGGGTTTCATTTGTCTCTCTTACAGCTGAGCATTATGGGACGCCCATGATCACCTAGTCAGTCCCCTGCCCCATTCTGAAACGAGTACCCCCAGAAATGAGTAAACTCATCAAAATTACGGTATTCAAAATCACGTGGGAGCTCGATTAGTACCCAAAGGGCTACCCGATATACCAAAATACGTTTTTTCATAGGGGTGTGCAAAAAGCATATAATTCATTTCCCAAAACCCATTCATTATCAGGGGTTTTCATAAAGGACTCTATCATTTTTGTTTATTTTTTCTTTTTATTTTATTAAAAATAGATTTTTTTTAAAAAATCACTGCGCATGCACAAAATGGGCACCAGGGACGTTCTGCCCATGCGTGCCCTTTTTCAAAATGGCACCAGCAGGGGCCGCATCATTTTGGAAAAGGGTGCACATGCACAATTGGCCATGGTGGTCATTATACACATGCACAGTGATTCATTTGTTTTTGTAATTAATTAAACGATATGAAATTGCACACCCCTAGCTTTTCATCCCAATTCTTCCACTTTGGATATCAATTTTCCTACTTCTGTTACCGATTTTTGACTGACCATTCTGATTCGTTTACTGATTCCTAGTCTTGCCATCTGTGGCAATTGAGAACAGCTGAGAAGCGCAGAAGGAACATAATTCATTATTGTTTTCATTTACAAAACCCCTTCATTTTGGGGGGGTTTCATAAATGACTGCTTCGGTTTTGGATTTTGTTTATTTTATTTTATTAAAAATATCTCTTTAAAAAATCACTGTATGTGAGCAAGCATGTGATCCGCAGACCGGCTGTATGTGATCCGCAAACCGGCTTCCCTTTCCCATAATGGTGCCAACACTTCTGGTGTCATTTTGGAAAAGGGCCATGCATGCACAGAATGGTCCAGTGGCCATTTATGCATGTGCAATGGGTTGTTTGGGTTTTTTTTAAACTATTTTAAATAAATTAAATAAAAAATAAAAATGAAAACTAATGAAATCAAACTAATGTTGTTTGTTTATTCATTGGTTTTTGTTAGCTTAGTTACAAAAATGAGTGGGGTCAATTCATTTTTGTAACTATTTAAAACAATATGAATTACACACACCCTAGAGAGCAGTTCCTTGCCCTCTTATTTTATGCCAGCACTTTAGATATTTGACGATTACTATCGTGTCTTTCCTTAATCTTCTTTTCTTTAGGTTTAATACACTAAGTTCGTTCAACTGTTCCACACAGGACTTGTTTTGTAGGCCATTTATCATCCTTGTAAGTCTCCTCTGTACTTGCTGTAATTTGTCAATGTTTTTCTTAAAATGTATTCCTTAAAACTTGGTATTTCTTATGCATGTATTTGGCAAGTGATTTTATTATTCATTTCAGTAAGACTTTCAGTGGTTTATAGTTCTTACCTAGTGCCCGCTCACAACACCTGTGAGGGAGTCATTAATTTCATTACTGCCACAAGTTTAAAATCTGATATTTGTCTTCAGAAACAAAATCTCCAAATTCAGCTTGTGAACTAGCAGCAGCAAATTTAAGGGTAATTTCAGATGTGATGTGCCTTTCGGCCCACCATGCTGAACCCTGGACCAGGATCCATCTCGGATCCTGGTCCGTGAGCAGACCGGACATCCTTTAGGCCACTGCATCCAATCCCATCCCGTGGTTGGGACCCGATTCCGGGACGGGGCTGGCAAGCAGTTGTTCATCATGGCCATTGCCAGCCCCATCCCGGATCAGGGCCAACCTAACCATGATTCTGGAGGTGAGGCCGGCCTCACCTCCAGAACCGTGGTCAATTTTATCCCGGACGGGTGTTCACTGTGGTGAACATCTGGCGGGGAGCCAATAGATGTTCACGAGATCGCTGCCACCACACAGGATCCACTGTGATTCAGTGTGGTGAATAGCAATCTCGTAACGTCTGAAAGTGCCCCATGTCATCTCTAGCAATGGCCCTTTTTACCCGGGGTTCTCCCACTCATGAACACGCAGACATCTGGGTGTTCATGAGTGGGAGAAGCCCATGCGAAAGACACGGCGTGCACGTGGTGAGTACGGGTGCGTGCATGCTCCCACCTAACACGCATCCCCACGCATTCCCCACTTANAAATTTTTACCAGGCTGGGCAGGGTGGGGGGAAGGTGAGCCCCGGCGTCCCTTCCACCCATGCAGCTGGGAGGGGGGAGGGAAAACCGGGTCCCCCCCTGCCCCCCCAAATGGGTTCAGTGAAACCAAACACTCAAACAGGTTCGGGCCAAACAGCCCGAACCTGAATGGTTTGGGGGGAGGCGAACCCTGTAGGGAGGGAAAACCGGGTCCCCCCCTGCCCCCCCAAATGGGTTCAGTGAAACCAAACACTCAAACAGGTTCAGGCCAAACAGCCCGAACCTGAATGGTTTGGGGGGAGGCGAACCCTGTATGGGCCGAACCCCAACCCCCCCCCCCTCCGGTGTTCACACATCCCTAGGCAAGAGGGAGGGACAGAGAGAGACAGAGAGACAGACATTCAAGAAGTTGTGACTGTATGTTTAGCAGAGATACATGGGAGGTGAGGGGGATGCACAGAAGTAAGGCAGTACAAGGAGAAGCTCAGTGTACAGTCTATGAGGGAGACAGACTACAGAAAACCTTACAGAAGAGGTAGATGTCACCTGCAGCAGTCAGTGCTGTACCAGTATCAGGTCGTGGCTAACACCTGCCACCTTGGAGGAGGCATCCTCCAGCCATTCCAGCACTGGGCTGCAGGTAGCACCTGCTTCCTTAGAGGAAGCTTCCTCCAGCCATGCCAGCACCAGGCCACAGATAGCACCTGCCTCCTTGGAAGAGGCATCCTTCAGCTACGCCAGTATTGGGCTGCAGGTAGCACCTGTCTCAGAAGATGAATCTTCAAGCCGTGCCAGCACCAGGCTTCCAGCAGCACCTCGGTATTTAATCCGCGGTGTTAAAAGAATGCGCCAGGGCAATGACACATGAGAAGTCTCATCTAAAAGCCACGCACAGTAATTTTAAAAGTCACGTGATGACATCTCGCAAGCATGCACTGCTCATCTAAAAGCGACCTTCGTTACCAGCTAGGAAGTCATCAGTTGGAAACAATAGAAGAGGAAAGGGAGTTGGGGATTATAACTGATCATAAAATGACTATGAATCATCAATGTGACGCAGTTGTAAAAAAGGCAAATGCTGTCCTGGGATGTACTGTTAGGCGTGGTAATTGCCAGCAGGGATAGGGAGGTATTGTCTTTGTATAGGGCTCTGGTAAGACCGCATCTGGAGTACTGTGTTCAGATCTTGTCACCGATGTTTAAGATGGATGAACTTAAACTGAAACAAGTGCAACATAGAGCTACCAGGATGATTAGAGGGATGGAGGCCTTACCCTATGAGATGAGACTGAAGAAGCTTGGCTTATTTAGTCTATCAAAAAGAAGGCTGAGGGGAGATAGGACTACACTGTATAAATATATATGGGGAGTTAATGCAATAGAAGGGGAAGATTTGTTCAACTAAAAGGGACTGTGGGTATAAGAACTAATGGATACAAGCTGGTTATCAATACGTTTAGGCTAGAAATTAGAAGGTTTTTAACCATTAGAGCAGTGAACTACTGGAATAAGCTTCCAGGGGCAGTTGTGGGAGCAAAGAATATGAATAGCTTCAAAATAGAGTTGGGCAAATTTATGGCATAGATCTTGTGAGGAGTTTTATTATTTGATGTTGCACCTTGGTGTGTTCTCCCCCCCTCCCCCAGCAATACATGTTGGGTTCCCCCCCCCCCCCCTTGCTTTCTTCCTGTAGCATCAAAGTTGTCTGCAGCAGAGGTGGGACTGTCGGGGTATTCTATTGTATATCAGGTGCTTTGCTGGTGGGGCCTACTCACAGGCTCAGGGTCTAACGCAGGGGTGGGGGACCTTTTTGAGCCTGGGGGGGGCCGCATTGTTGGTCCCCAAATGTGCCGGGGGTCACAGGTCAAAATCAATTAAAATCAATTAAAATTAGGTAAGACTAATTAGCAAAATCAATTAAAATCAATTCATGAGTGCAAACACAGAGACAGTACATGCACACTGTATTCAAAACACACACACGGAGAGAATATTCCAACACATACACACACACACACGCACAGAATATTCAAACACACACACACTCAAACACACACACACACAGAATATTCAAACACACACACACTCCTTCAAAGAAACTTACATACACACTGTTGCTGCTGCCACCAATGTTGCTGCTTGCAAACGTCCCTCAGCCATTTCCTTAATCTGCCATGCTGGGACTACATTTCTTATCATGCCAGATTCAGGAAATGGCTGGACCTGGTGTGTANAGAATATTCAAACACACACACACTCAAACACACACACACACAGAATATTCAAACACACACACACTCCTTCAAAGAAACTTACATACACACTGTTGCTGCTGCCACCAATGTTGCTGCTTGCAAACGTCCCTCAGCCATTTCCTTAATCTGCCATGCTGGGACTACATTTCTTATCATGCCAGATTCAGGAAATGGCTGGACCTGGTGTGTATGGAGGGACATTTGCAAGTAATAACAGGTGGCGGCGGTAGCAGCATCACAGGCTGGAGGGCAGCGCAGGCAATCGGTGCTCCAAGACAGGATCAGTGGGGCATCCAGGCAGGCGCGGGTGGGAGGGGGCAGTGGTAGTTCCTTCCCCTCCTCCCCCCTCCAGGTTGCTGAGGGTGGAGACTCAGGCAAGCTTGAGTGAGTTTGTGCAACCTACAAAAGTCTGCCTGGGCCACGGAGAGGTGGGCGCGGGCCACACAACAATGAAGCAGGGTGACAGGGTGGCAGACTGAAGGAAATTGCCCTGCAGCTCGGAAGTGGCCCACGGGACGGAGCTTCTCCACCCCTGGTCTGATTGCCATATTTGAGGTCGGGAAAGAATTTCCCTCTGGGCAATTTGCTCTGGGGTTTTTCTCCTTCCCCTGTAGCATGGCTATGGCTCGCCTGATTGGAACATCTGGATCCTTCCTTTTCTAACATTATTTCTTGTTATTTCAGGCATCGGTGCGCTCTGGTTGGTCCCAGTCTCTATTTGTAGTTATTGGTGGGATTTCTCTGTGAGGATGGTTGGAACGTGGCAGATCCTGCAGTGGTGCAGGGGGCTGGACTAGATGCCCTTTGAGTTCCCTTCCAGCCTTCTGACTATGACTCTATGACTCTAATCATGGCTGTTTTCAGCCCCAGGTATATTGCTTGTGCTATATAATTTTTAAAAAATGAACTCCATTAAATGAGTTACCTCTCCATCTCTCCTGCCACTGTGATCCTCTATGCAGACGCCTGAAGAGAACGCCATACCCTTAGCCTAGCACAGAAATGAAGCAACCACCTGCCCCACAAAACACCCAGCAGGCACTACATGAAAAGAAACAAGAATACAAAATTTATCTTCTCATTAGCAGCAAGCCAGCAAGAACAAAATCCAAATGCCTTGGTAGAGGATAGGCATTTTACGGCCGGAGTTTCCCCAGCGCTCCAGTGCTGTGCTTTGTGTTATGCTCATGTCATTGCCAGTGCATCCCAGAAGGCACACTCAGTTCAGGTGGAACAACATGACATAAAGTTAATGCAGAGTGAAGAGATGTGCAAAGGGCTCTGGTCGCAATTGGCTAGATCTGCTGATTTCACATGAGACGGCGTCTCTGCTAGTTCCTTGTTTCGCTGATCTTACCGAGATCTTAAATTCATGGGATTTATTTTCTGGGCACTCTTCTCACGAGGTGTCTCCCCCGCAGTTTTTTTCTTTATATTGAGACATCACCAACTGCGGGATCTACCAGTCCTCACCCTGCTGTGGGTCTCCTCCAAGCCTCTTGTCCCAAGCTTGAGGCCATGGACGCTCACAGACACAGACACACACACCCCGTCCCATCTACAGGACAGGTTTTAACCCTCCTAGCCTGACACTAGGGCTGTAGCGGAAAGTCGCAGCGGTAGCTAATTCCGCCGGATAGAGCATTTCCGCAATTAGTGGTACGGCATGACAGAGGCTTTCATTCCGCTAGTTTCATTCCGCTACTTCCGCAGTTCCGCTAATTTCATTCCGCTACTTCCACAGGCTTCACAAATAGCAGAAACATGCCATTTTCACTACTTCTGCCATTCCGCCAG
>QEPC01000493.1:4437754-4448939 GCA_003113815.1 Sphenodon punctatus | reverse complement strand
ATGTCCCCACCTGGCTCTTCACCTATTAATCTGCTCTCCATTTCCTGTGAGCTATGGCAAGACGCAAGTCACAGTTCATTGCTGCCTGAAGAATTCAGATTCTCTGCATTGTGAGTTTTGTTTGTGACTTCATTACAATTGTTGTCCTTTATTGATTCTGGATGTCTGACAGCTTCTGGGACCGTTGTCATCCAGTGTAATGACTTCTTAGGAGCGTACATTCTACCTCCATCATAAATAACAGACAGCTGCTGGGAGACTCACAGTTTGCTCTCGCTGTGCATGCATTCTGTCTCTATTTCTATAGAGGGGAAATTAATTTTCTCCTCTGTTTGAAGCCCATATCAAACTCCGTGCAATTGTCAAGTCCACAATGCAGGGTTCAAGTTCCCACCTCAAAAGCTGAACATCTCATCACATCACTTTGAGAGAGGAGCATCATTTTCTCCGCATGGGGAAAACTGAAGAATTGAGGCTGCCTGTATGATTGCCCAAGGCCACACAGGCAATCTGTGGCAGAGCCAAAGAATGAAACCAGCTCTCTCAAGACCCAGAAGAGCACTTAAGGCAGATGGCTTGTTGCTTAGAGCACTTTCTACCAAATTGATTTTTTTTTTTCCTCCACAGAGAGCAGCAGACAAGCTGACATCTGTTCTCCAGGAGGGATAGATAACTGGAGGCCACTGGATTAATACAATGATTAGAATTGCCTATCAATACAATGATTAGACTAGATATTTCCCCACACTCTGACAGTAGTGTCATGAGAGGTATCTGTCAGCATCCCAGTCATGAGTCAAGGTCAGGCCAAGGCAAATGCTGGAGCAGAGCTGGGGCTTGGAGTCCTGACCTTGGTAGCATTCAAACCAAGCATCTGGTTCATAGGAGTAGAAGAGGGGAATTGTCCAAAATCCAGGAGTCCCCAGTCAATCAATTATTTATTTTTAAATTTTAGTTTATTTTAGTTTATTTTACATATTTAATACCCTGGCCTCTCCTGCCTCAGTCAGCTCAGAGCGTCTTACATATTCAACATAGATACTACAATACAATAGATAAAACAATACAAATCTATTTATTTATTTATTATTAGTATAAATTCTTATACCCCGCCCTCTCCAACCACAGATGGCTCGGGGCGGCTTACAACAAATAAAAACAAAATAACAATAATAATTCAATTCCAATATAACATAATATAAAATCTCTCCATCATCCCATCTCCCCCTTCCCTCACCCGTCCCATCCCTCCCTCACCCGTCCCCTCCACCAAATGCCTGGTGGAACAGCCAGGTTTTACAAGCCCGATGAAAATTCAGCAGGTCTGGGGCCAGGCGAGCCTCCTCGGGAGGGAGTTCCACGGTCACGGTGTGGCATGCCTTCTCCATAGCGGCCCCCCAATTTACTTGGGGGACCTCTAAGAAGACACCCCCAGCCAGTGGCAGCTGGTGGGTTTCAATGCTGGTGGGGCGCAGGGTAGGGGCCAGAAGTGGGAGGGGTCAATGGTCGGCGGGGCCCGACCAACGGTAGGCGGGGCCAGAAGTGCACATGCAAACACAGAGTGAGCAAAGCAAACCATCTTAAGCCAACAATATTATGTAAAGTCTTTAGCACACCACAAAAGCATCAGAACGACGTTCCACTTGTCACCAAAACATGCTACACAGTTTTGTTGCAATGTAAAAGGCATCTGCTGCAACCAGAAAGGGAACATTTGTGCAAATAATAGCCATTAGTGAACCAACAAGTAGCACGATGGTCTTCCTGCAGCAGAAAAGCCTTGAAACTGACACTGCAAAGGGGTCACTTTAAGTGCAGCGAACATTCCAGCAAAGACTAGAAATGCTTCCATCCATCCCCCTCCCAAAAAAACCAAAACAAAGAGAAAGCAGACAATTAGGGTGACAGGGTCTCACACAGGGTGAAAAACTAAAAAAACAAGAGCCAAGAAAATATTTTAAAGCATAAGAGGAGAGGCAGCACAGCCCTTCCAACTGGGCTCACAAAATTAGTAATGACTCCTACCTGTAATGTATGGGGCTGGGGAGGGATTGAAGAGGACAGAAGAAAGCACAAGCAAACAAACAATGTACAGGAGATCAGGGCAGAGGATTTGCTTTTTCAAAACTTACCAGGTTTCTGAAAGGATGAGACCTCCTGATCACTCTAGTCTGACTCTGATAACCACCTTCTGTTGTTCTTCCTTCCAAACAAGGAAGCCAGGGACTCCAAACAAGTCCCCGGCATCTCCCCTCTTGTAAAAAAAGAAGGGGGGGAGCTCTCTCTCTCCCCCATCCCCTCCAGTGAACCTAAAGAGGAAGGAGCAAGGAAGAGTGAGCGCTTTCTCTCCCTCCTCCCACTCTGGTAGAGGAGGGGCCAGAGGCAGGAAAAGGAGCTATGGGGTGGCCAGAGCATTTTGAAAAGGTGCCCGGACACGCCCCCTAGGCCTTGTTGATTGGCTGGCTTTCTCCATAGGAACCCAGCCAAGGAGCACGTGACATCTCCCCCACTCCCTCCCCAATCCCCCAGAAAGCAGTGCTTTTCTGGGCCAACACCCACCGCCTGATTCCTGAGGGCTTGGGGAGATCCTGAAAGTCCCTGCCTCCCTTTAGCTCTCTGGTCAGTGAATGGAAAGCTAGAGGGAGGGGGGAGCAGCAGGAGCAGCAGGAGGAAGATGTTTGTCCCCTCCCCCTCCTCCCCTTGCACAGTTCTTTGCCTGCAGGCTTTGTTTACATATGACTCATCCGCTCTCCAGGAGGAGAGCTGAAATGTAAACAAAGCCTTCAGACAAGCGGGGAAACTGACAGCACTGCCACTGGATCAGCTGAGGAACCGCTCCTGGCTCCCCAGAAAGCATGGGGGGGACCCCTGAGGGACTTGGGGGATTTGGGGGACCATCTGCCCTAATGCCCTGGAGGAGGGGCCGCCACTGCCCCCAGCGGACCACAGGACCCGAACTAGGACCCGGGGAGTGAGGAAGTGCTGCAGATAGGTCGGGTCAAGGCCATGTAAGGCTTTAATGGTGAAAACCAAAACCTTGAATTGGGCCCGGAAGAAGATAGGCAGCCAGTGCAGAGAACGGAGCACTGGTGCAATGTGTTCCCGGTCACCCAACCCCGTAAGGAGCTGGGCTGCCGCATTCTTCACCAGTTGCCACCTCTGGACCATCACCAAGGAGCACGTTGCAGTAGTCCAGTCTCAAGGTAACAAAAGCATGAATGATGGTGGCCAGGTCGGAGTCCAAGACATAAGGCCGAAGCTGCCGAACCAGATGTAACTGGCATAAAGCCCCCTTCACCACCGTCTCCACTTGGATTTCCAAGCGGAGCTGGGAATCCAGGAGCACCCCTAGACTCCGCACCTGGGAGACCACTGGGGGACAAACCCCGTCAATGATGGGGGGAGTCACACCCGCCGCTCTCCCCACCAACATCACCTCTGTCTTGTCAGGATTCAGCTTCAGTTGGCTCTGCCTCATCCAGTCCCCCACAGCCGTCAAACACTGGGAAAGCACAGAGACTGCTGGGCCTGGATCTGAGGAAAATGAGAGGTACAGGTGAGGGTCATCAGCATATTGATGACAACTCACTCTGAACGACCTCACAACCTTTCTAAATGGCTCCATGTACATGTTGAACAAGAGCAGGGACAGAATAGAACCTTGCGGGACACCACACGAGAGGTCACGGGGAGAAGATGACTGATTTCCGAGCACCACCTGTTGGGTCCTACTGGCTAGGTAGGAACAGAACCATTGTAGAACCGTCCCACCCAATCCTGCCCGGTCCTGCAAGTGAGTCACCAACAGCTCATGATCAACCGTGTCAAAAGTTGCCGAGAGATCTAATAGGATCAGTAAGGTCGAAAGTCCCCGGTCCATCTCCCGGCGCAGGTCGTTGACTAAGACCACAAGCGCGGACCATACCCTGGGCAAGGATCTAGAAGGACTGGGAAGGATCTAGAAAGCTGAGGCTATCTAGATGCTCGAGGAGCTTCTGAGCCACTACACGTTCAATAAGGGAAGGTTAGAGATTGGCCGATAACTGGTGAGCGAATCAATGTCAAGCAATGGTTTCTTGAGCAGAGGCTGGACCACCGCCTTCTTCAAACAATCCGGCACTCTGCCCTCCCAAATGGAGGTGCCGATCACCCCCGCCAGCAGTGGCCCTAACATCTCCTGGCAGGCCTTGACCAACCAGGACGGGCACAGATCCAGTTCACAACAGGTGACCCTAACTGCCCTCAGAATATCCACAGCCCCGTTGGCAGCACCTCCTGAAACAGATCCCATGAAACCAGACCAGATGGGGCTTCCACATCCTCTGAGTCTCCTCCTTCTGCAAAAACTATAGCACCAAAGTCATGGTGAATCCGAGCAATCTTATCCACATCTAGGTGTGGTTCATCAGATTTAAGGCTACTCAGGAGCCTGGTAGAATGGAGCCATGCTCCCAAGCAGTTGTTGGGGTGTGGTTCTGCTGCTTCACCATGGAAGACTGATGGCCATGTGGATCTCACTGCTACTTACGAACCCAATGGACCAGACCTATATTCCCCTTTGGTCATGAGAGGTACAATCTTCTGCAGATTGCAGAAAGAACCCACATGGTCTTGACCCCTTGTAGCATGTTCCCTTTCCGTCTACCCACCCCTCCCAGTTATATCCTAGAGATGAAATGAGTACCCACAATGTGCTACCCGTTTCACCCCCTCTCAGTCTTGTCCCCTGTTGTCCAACTAGGGACCTTCTCCACTCCATGCGCCCTCACTTCTAGAGCTGAACTGAGTACACCAACAAGTGGGCAAACCTATTGAATCTTCACTACCCAAACAGAAAATGGCAGCTCAGGCAATAATCAGTATCTGTTTACGCTCTATAAGGTACTTTGGCCATTTCAGTATTTTGGTTACATTATTTCAGCAATTCAGCATGCATGCACAATGACCAAAAAAAGATGCAACAAGAAAATACTGAAAGGACCCCCCAAAATTCTTTCAAAAATGGAAGTGAAATCAACCATAAATGGAATACCCCACCCCCCCCACCCCCATTAGATAGGGATATTATTTGAGTATCCTAAGGGCTATCCAAAAATGCAAATAATCAACGCACTACGCATTTTAGCTGTACGTCACTTCTCCTTCTTCACTGGAGGCAGAGTAGCAAAGAGTTAGTTTACCAAGTATAGCACAGAAACGTTCCTGGAATACCCTGTGAAATACCCTCTCATGACACTCTTTACAATAGTTTGAAAATCCTGGGAGGACCAGAGCCAGGGTACAAGATTAGCCTCAAACCTGGGAGCAGGGAAGGAGGAATAGCAGTCTTCCCTTCTGGGAAAATTCAGGAAGGGAAAGAACTCCCTTCATCTAGAGCTGAAAGGGGTAACTGATTTGGTACTACCTGCATTTTCGGTTCCATTTCAGGTACCCTAATTGGTACCCGAATACCATATAAATACTCAAAATACCAAAATACCAACAACTGGTATACTGAAATACCAGAATACCAAGAAGTGGCATACCAAAATACCGAACTTTCCTGAAAAATCCCCAAAACCGAGACAAAATTGGGACAAAATCAGTATTTTGGTATACCAGTTGTTGGTATTTTGATATACTGACTGTTGATATATAAGTATTTTGGTATTTTGGGTACCCGATCAAAAAATGGTTCAGGTACCAAAAAAATACTCAAAATATTTGGTTCAATTTGGGTACTGGACATTTGATGGGGGTATACCAGTTTTTGCGGATACCCCTTTCAGCTCTACCTTTATCCCTTTCCCTTCACTTATTATAATAGAGTCCGAGTCAAATGAAGTTGCTGGATCATCTAGTCTACCTATTGACTTTGTGTACAATTACCTTCTATGCTACTGCTTCAAGAATCAAAAACAAATCTCTTCTCTAAGGCAGTGCTTAATTGAGCTTTTACTGAAAAAAGCACAAATTTGACTGTCTGGAAATGATCTGCATCGTTTTACAGGCTCTTTACTTTACCGTCCCTAATGCTTAGTGAGTACGGTTTCCATACGCATTGATTGAAGCTCAAAAGCTAAATTTGAAGACTAGAGAGGATGCCTTTGATTAAACAGAAGGATTCTTTTTTGTATTATTATTAGCTGATGGCATGCTCCTAGGATGTCGCTCTCAGTTGTGAATTAGACATTCCTTCAAGCTGTTCCAGCATAACAGGTTTGAACGCCACAAATTAAGCTATTTTAGTTTAATACCCAAATTAGAGAAGAAAAGTGATGCCAATTTAGCTGGTGGTACCCGTGGTGAGCTGTATCTAATTTATAACACAGTAAAGCGGAAGCGCAGAGAGCTGTAAAGGTATGTGGGTATTAATAAAATATATTGCAATTAAAATGATGTTCTCCCCTTCATTATGGAATATTACAAAGAACATTCAAAGTTATGAAAAGTGGCTCATTTCTATGGGCAGGAAAGCCAGCAAATTTTTCTCTTTTGTTTCGCAATAAAAGTCAGTCCATTAATAATGTAGTTTCAATGAAGTTTTACTGCTGTGTCATAGATACCACTTAGTTTGTAGCTATAAATCAGGAGTGGGGAACCTCAGGCCTAGAGCAAAATTCTGTCCAGAATATATAGGGAGTTATATACTATTTACCACCCTCCAGATCTAAGTTACCTTGCTCAATGGGGATGAGACCTGGAGAAGGTCATAACTCCAGAGGAAGAACAAAAACTCTGGGCTACTATGAATAAATGCTCATGGGCCCTATCAATAAAAGAACAACAGATTAAACTGGGCCTGAGGATGTACATGACCCCCCAGAGGCTGCATCAAATTAATAGAAACTATCCTGATCTGTGTTGGCGAGGGTGTGGGGAGGAGGGCTCTGACATTCACTGCTGGTGGGGCTGCCAGAGAGTGAATAAGTTTTGGTAGTTGATCTGACCACATATTAAGCAGGTACCTGGTGCGGAGGTGCCTTTCTCCGCAGAATTGACCTTATTGGGGATATTCCCGGAAACGGGAGTACTCAGTCATTGACAAAAGGCATGCCATCAATTACGGTTGGCTGCGATTCATACAATAGCATGTACATGGAAATCGGCTCAAGGTTTTACGATAACAAAATGGAGGAATGGACTGTGGTATATGATCACGATGGAGAGAGTAATGACAGAAGTGGAGGGCAAAATGGATGACTTCTATCTCGTCTGGAACCCGTGCTGGGACATTATTATGACCTTGCGTAGAGAAAGGGGCAAAGTCTCTACAATTTGCTTAACTGACATTTGATCATCAGTAAGGAAAGAGAAGTGGTGGGGTTGTCCTTGGTGTCATGGATTGTGGTTGTAAATATGTTTGTACTTGTTTATGTGCATATTTTGGCAAAAAAATTAATATATAATTTAAAAAAATAAAATTAAAATAAAATGGTAAGTCAATTACCTGGAAATGAAGATATTCGGTGTTTTTGGATGCTCTGGCATCTGAATGGTATTCAGGCACATACTCAGGTACCCAGACCGATACCAGAAAATATGAGTATTACCTGCGGGTACCAAATGCGCTACCCATTTCAGCTCTGCTGCTACACACATGACAAATCTACAGATGACATAAAAATAATGACATTGTAACATTGAACCCTGGTCTTCCAGTCAGGAGTAACATCCATACTGCCACCACGCTGCTCTGGTGAACCAGGGGAACTGCAGCCTAGTAGCCCTTGCAAAGTCTGAATCCACCATTCTGTGCTTCATTGGAATGGCAGTTAATGGCCCATGGGATGTTAATGACCCATGACCTGATTGGCCAGAGGTTGCTATAGTTCTTGAGTCACAACAAGACTCTGTTCTGAACAATTAGGTAGCAGTTGGGCCTATCCATGATCCTGCCCTGCCCTGCCTTGCACCCAATTTTCTACCTCTCACTCTGCACCTTTCTCTGCCCACTCCTAACTCCCTGCCTGTTTTCCTTGCCTTATCTTCCCTGATTCCTTGCTCTAGACTAGAGGTGAACCAAATACCCCCAAAACAGTGCCAAATATTAGAGGTGTGCACCAGGGGACCATGTCATTTTTGTTTTCATTTTTGTTGTTGTTGTTGTTGTTGTTATTTAAATATGTCATTTTCATTTTCATAAATATCAAATTGTTGGTTTTGTTTTTGCTTTTGTTTTCCATTGGTTTCAATGAAAAACACATTTTCAGCTGTAACATTTTTTGTTTTACATTATATTTATTATTTATTTATTTATTCTATACATTTGTTAGTCTTCCCCCCCCCCCCCCCCATGCCTATGGCATCTCGGGGCGATGTACAATTTAATAAAAACATTCGTAAAACATTTTAAAACAGCACTGCAATTTAAAACTAAACAGGGTTTGGAAAAAATCAGTAAATATAAAAATAAAAGGTAGGGAAGAGCTGAATTTAACTGAATCTTGGAGGGACCATACCTCCAATGGTAGGCATTAAGTGTACCAAATTACAAAAAGATTGGATAAAGGAATCCAATTGTATAAGCAGTTGGATTATATTATTTTGCAAAAATCATCATATACATTCTTACCTGTAACTTCTTTGTGTAAAATTTAATGTAAATACAACTGAGCAAGTTTACACCACTTCCTATATTTAATATCTCTGCCAACTTTCAGAAGGATTGGATAAAGGGTCCTGGTGGTATAAGCAATTAACTTATAAGTGTATGTCTGACTGTAGCATCTTTGTAGTCCAACCAGTGCACATTAAACTTTTCAGGGCTGTATATCACACCTTCATGATCATCTCCACCAAATATCAGAAAGATGTGATAAAGGATACCAAGTTTATATGCCTGCATAGCATATGCAGAGAAGGAGCCTATGCCAGGGATTCTCTTACGTGTCATTGTGGTATAATATCGGTTCGTGATGCCAATTGGGCATCAGAAACGTCAACCAAATATCCTCATTCTGTGCTGTGATCATCCCAACTTCTCTCCCACACTTGTTACTGAGAAGTCACAGGGTGATTTCAGATGATACCGTCCAACATTCACCCCGGCTGAACCACAGTCAAACACCTGGCCGCGTTTGACTGCGGTGCACGTCTGTTGGCTCACCGCCAGATGTGCACCACAGTCAAACGCGGCCCGTGTTTGCATTCACCACACGTCTGGACCTCTGGATGCAAGGAGGTCAAGAAGTGTGGTGAAAGGCCACCACGGCCATGGTGAACGGAAAGTAACATCTGGTTACTTAACATTCATCGCGATCAATGGCATTCACCCCCACCCGTGGTTGCACCAGCAGCTGGATTGGCCGCTGCCACTGCCCCCCAGCAAAGGGGAGGGCCACTGGGGAATGCAGGGGGCATGGCTGTGCATCACCACGCTGCATCGCACGGCCCCGCCCCCTCTGGTGGAGGGGCCACTTTAGACATGACGGCTGGCCGCTTTCACCACGGGCCATGGGGTGGTTCGGACCACAGTCGGGATCAATGGGGTGCATGTCTGTTGGCGTGCCCCTTCACCCCTGGCCGTGGTCCGAACCACCCCACGGTTCACCCACAAGCATCTGTTTAGGAGCGAGCCAATAGAGATTCTCTTATGTCCTCTGTCACAATGCTGCAGGATGTGATTGTGATGATAATTGGCCAGCTTAGATGTGTAAACTATGTCTCCTGATTGCTGGGATGCTGGGATGTCCCTTCTATGCCCACCTCAGGGCTGCCCCCTATGCTCGCCTCAAAGCCACTACCGATTGGTCCTGTAAATCTGGAAGCATGCAGTAATTGGCCAGTGAATGTGTCTGTAAGTCTTTTGGGTTGCTCCAAATCCTCTCTTCTACAGCCTCCCTCCACCTGCCATGCCAGGTGCCTGCCTCTGACTGACACTGCATGTGCTGCTATTTATGTGAATAATGGTCTTCAAGGGGACAACTTCAATTGCTTATAAAATTGGGTCCCTTTATCAAATTGACCTGAAGTTTGGCAGAGATGACAGGGAAGGTATATGATATATTCCTGCAAAATATTCCATAACCAGGATTGAATATAACCATGTTACAGCTGGAAAGGTATTTTAAAGTTAATGTATTCTACCATCAGGACCCTTTATCCAATATTTCCAAAATATGGCAGGTGTGTTAAGCTTGTGGAGGGACATAATATTTACAGGTTTCATGCACGTTGGATGGAAGATAAAGACGTTGTAGTCATGAATGTGTATGGAGCTTTTCTTAAAATAACAATATTCAATTGCATGGCAGGAGGGGCAGGATATAAATCTATTAAATAAATAAATAATAAATAAATAATTGCTTTGTAAATAGGTTCCCTTTATCTAATCATTTTGAAACCTGGTGCACGTAGTGCCCTCCATTGGGGGCACAACCTCCCTATGTTTCATCAGAATTGAGTAAGAAACAAAACAGTTATAGCCATAAATATGTGTTTTCAGTTTTCCCCCTTTATTTCAACAACAAAATGTTGTTTTCATTTCTATTTTCATTATTATTATTTTTCATTTTTGTTATTTCAAGAACAGTAATGAAAATGACAATTTTCAATATCATTACTGTAATAACAAAAACAACATGCACACCCTACCAAATATACTCTAACCAAATTAAAAATGGCAATTTAGATGATACCCAATATTCATTTACACACCACTGGTTATCCATTTTGGTTATTCCATTTTGGGTTTTTTATTTTATTTCTTTGGCCATTTTGGCAATATGAATACTGTTGCTCATGTGCAGGACTCGGATTCTTCTGTGGAATTTAAAAAAAAATTCTGTTGGAGTCTGCAGGTCCACTCATCCCCAACTGCTGCGGGACAGCCAGATGTCCGACTTGGCCCTCCTCCCCCCTGATTCCTTCCCCCCAGGGCTGGGATGGATGAGGGGTTGCTGGGGGTTGCTTACCGTTCCATACTCCACAGCCTACGTCCCAGAAACTCACCAGTGGAGCGGCTGCAGCAGCACAGCCTGAGCCCAGCATATCAAGGCCTTCTTCTGTGGGCACACCCTGATGATGTGGAAGGCCCCAATGCACCGGGCTTGGGCTGTGCCCATGCTCAGGGCCCCGAGGGATCCGCGGGTCTGCGAATCGCAGATTTCCCGCGGAATTCCCCTCCCCCCGCGGAATCTCCTGCCCCGCTTACCCCAGCGCAGAATTTCCAGCCTGCGCTGCGGGGACGCGGGGCAGGAGATTC